>JAPSGF010000203.1:225547-246970 GCA_035772895.1 Perdix hodgsoniae
CGGGGCGGGGCGGGGAGCCGCCTCCCGCGGGCAGCAGCCGCCGAGCCCTGCCCGGCCCGGCCCGGCTTCAACAGGCGGCGGCGGCGGGGAGCGGGCCGCGGGTGCGGGGGGCCGGGCGGGGCAGGGCAGGACAAGGCAGGGCCGCCCCCGCCGCCGCCGGCACCGGCACCATGATCGGCGTCAACAGCATCAACAGCAGCGCGGGCCGCATGCGGTCCCGCTCCATGTGCTCCGTGCGCTACGGGCGCAACTACCGCGGCGTGGAGACCTTCTGCTACGGCTGGCCCCAGCGCTCCCGCACCCTGAAACCGGTGCTGTACACCGACCTGGTCGTCAGCCGGCTCCAGAGCCGCCGCAAGAAGAAGCCGGTAAGCGCCGCGCGGGCTGCGCGGCGCCGGGGCTCCGCGGCGGCACGAGCGCGGACGGGCGCGGCGCGGCTCTCCGGGCGCTGCGCTGCGGCGGGGCCGTGCCCGGTGCCCGCAGCCCCCGGGCTGCGTGACATTGCGGCGGGACGTTGCGCGGCGGCGGGGTCGGAAACGTCGTGCGGAGAGGATCGGGGGCAGAGCCGTGCCGCTGGGGGCTGCCCTCCCGCCCGGCCAAGCGGCGCGGTGCCGGGCGTTGCGGGCTGCGGCGCTGCGGTCCCGTTCTGAGCCGAGAGCAGGGGAGAAGGAGGGGCTCCGGTCGGGAGAAATGGGCTGCCGGCTGCCGGGAGCGCGCTCGCCGTCAGTTGGCGTCGGCTTCGGGGAGTCGGGCCGGTGTGCCGCCGTGCTCGATGGGGAGAGGTGGTGGGGCTGACGCTGGCCACGCACCGCCGTGCCGGGCGGGACCGGAGCCGGCCATCGCGGCGGTCCGGGGGCAGCACGGGTCTGTGACGCACTCGGATGGAAAGGGCGGCTGGAGGGGAGATGCTTCTTGGTGCGAGGGATCGAGAAGGGTGGGGGCACGGGGTGCCGCAGGGGGCCGTGCTGCTGAGCGTGGTCTGTGCCCGCGGGGCAGACGGCAGGGTGATGGGGACCTGGTGCAGTACAGCCATACGTCCCCATGTGACCGTGCCGTGTGTATTGGTACAGCCGAGGCATCTGCGTGCCTGGAGCACCCAGCACAGCCTTGGAGTTGGGTGTAGGGAAAGGAACTTCGCTATGGAAAAGTTGCAGAAAGCCGTGATTGAGCTCTTGTAGTGAAATGCCCTAGAGAGGCAGAGTGCCTGCAGGAGGGCACTCTCTGGCTGTGAGGTCCCTTGTGCAGTACATCTCACTGCTGTGCAGAACATCACACCACTTCTCTGTTAGGGACATGCTGGGCTGTAACCCTCATTGCAGTCCCATCTGTCCCAACGCTGCATCCAGGGCCACCTGCTGCCCTGCTCCTGTGCCAGCACTGAATTTCCCCTGTTCTGCACTGCTCTGAGACAGAGGGATGAGGAAAGGACTGTCTGCAGCCGCGCTATTCCTGTGCAAGGATGCTGTTCCAATGCAGCCTGCACACCCCACTGCAGACGTGTGCTGGAGCAATACTTGGGCACATCCTGCCAGCCCCTTTTGGGAGGTCACTGAAGGAGGATGTGCTGGTTTCATTGGCAGTCCCACTGGAGCAGTACATCCCTGGGTCTCCCTGGTGTTGCGCATATCTAAAACACGGCTTGCTGCCTTATTCCGTGTGCTGCAGCAGTGAGCTCATAACCCTGTGATGGCAACAAAAAGACAGCTGCTTTGGGTCAGCCTCGGTTGCACAGGGCCAGTTCCCCACCAGCACCCTTCTTTCTCCCGAACAGTGCTCACAAATTCAACGATGCCATAAAGTGCCATCATTTGCCTCCTTGGAAATGAACCCATGGAGCAAAGACAGCCAGGAGAGAGGGAGCTGCAGTGGTGAGCCACAGTGCTGTGGTCTGTGCTGACAGCCATGGGGAGCTGGGCTGCAGAGCCCACTCTGCCCCATCAGAGGGGTCCGACAGGCAGTGTGGTGCAGAGCATCCTCAGCTCAGAGCTGGGCTGAACCCACCAGGTTTGTCTCCTCCAGGCATGATGCTGCTGCCTGCTGGGGGTGGTGGTCAGCAGGCAGAGCCCCAGCTGAGTCCCAGTGCAGGATCCCAGTGCAGGCTTTGTGCTGTCTTCTCCTCCCCATCTCACAGTTGTGTGTTTCCCCAGTGCAGGAGCACTGGAAGGCCACAGCCCAGTGTCTGAGGCTGTTCAACAGCTCCTGCCCTCCAGCAGGCTCATTGGATGCTCCCAGTGCTTGCAGTGGGGCTATGGGAGCCTTCTGAAGCCAGCAGTCAGGTCGTGTTTTGAAGTGTTCCTATGTAGTCCCAGAGCCTGTGTTTTTGTAGTGCTGCCCCGCTGTGCTGCTCGCCAGCCCTGTGCAGACATTGCTCTTTCAGAACTGCTCCCCGAGTGTGTCCTCACCAGCTTGGTACTCCACTTCTCTGTGCCTTTTTTCTATTATTTTTGTTTCTGTTGTTCTTAGTCCCTCTCAGCTGATTTCCATGTTTGAGATCCTATCCCTCTTGCTCCCCACGGCAATTCCGTATTGCCTACATTGCTCCTCAGAAGCCTGCTTCCATCTCCTGTCTGTCCCCTGCTCCTCCCAGGGCAGCACAAACAGAGCTGGGTACAGCCTGCCCTGGGGCACTGGAGCTGTGTCTCTCCTGGGGGCTGCTGGCTTCCCAGGAGCAGCCAACCCTGCCTTTTGCCTGCAGACGGGGAGGTCCTCTCATCTTCTGCAAAACAAGCTGGTGCTGGGCCAGTGCTTCCCCGAGCAGAACACACGTGATAATCCCAGTCCCTCTTCCGCTCTGGCCGCTGCACATCTTGGGATGATGGATTTGCCTTCCTCAGATGCTGCTGGGTCTGTTGGCAGGGTCCCTGCAAGCCTGCAGTTGTACTTCATCAGCCACCAGCAAGCTCTCTCCCCAGCAATCTCCGGCCAAGAGATGGATGTTGGCAGCTGCATGAACAGTCTGTGCACAACTCGATTATCTTCCTCTGAGGATGATGCCTTCCAGACCCGTCCTGTTCCTTGATCTGGAGTGCTGAGTGAATGTTGCTGGGAACACTCTCCAGATCCTCTTGTGCTATAGGGCTGGGCTGAGTGCTTGTGGCTTGCACCCAGCTGGGACCGGACAGGCACTTGGGAACACAACCCCAGGCCCATCTGCAGATGGACTTCACTTTTTTTCCCAGCTGAAAGACAGGCACCGGTTCTGCCTTGCTGAACACAGCAAGGGTCAGAGAGTGTGGAGGCCCTGGGAAGAGGGGGTGGGCAGGCTGCAGCACCCTGGGGTAGGTGCTTGTCATCTTTTCTCAGAGAGCCATCAGATCTCTGCAGCGCTCCTGAATAGTGCTGGGGGCTGCAGATCCCACATGGAGCAGATGCCAGATCTCACTGAAGTCCCCACTGAAGCGTAACTGTGCTCCTGGGGCCTGCGGGTGCAAGTGGACAAATTGTGTTGGGTGGCTGCTGCCTGCTGTAGGGATGCAGGAGTGCTGGAGACCCTAGCAAAGGCTGATGTCCTGCAGAGCTGCCCCAGCCTAAAGGCTCTCTGTCCTGAGCCTGAAAGCTCTCTGTTTGGCCAGCCCAGTTCACCCAGTGGATGCAGCTCTTTGATGGCTGGATGTGTTTGGCAAAACTCACGCTGCTCACTCTTTGCCACTGCCCTGAGCAGACACAGGAGGAGGGAAGCGTGGGGGTGACAGCCTGAGCCGTGCCCCAGCACAGAGCCCCATCCATGCCTTGGCTGGGGGTCCTGCAGTGCCCAGAAACCATCTGTAAGCCCTAGTGTGTGCAGAATGGGGGCCAGCACGAGTGCCAGAACGGAAGGGCTGCGTGCAGGATGGGCTGCCCCAGGGTTGCGTTAACCTTCATGCTCCTCCATCCCCAGAGCAGCTCCCCTGACCCAAACCCCGCTCCTCTCTCCACAGGCACTGTATGGCTCCATCAAGAACGAGAAGCTGCAGTGGGCCATGTAAGCATACCATGGGGGGACTGGCTGTATAGGCCCGGCAGGTGCTGGGGTCACCCTGATGGGTGGCAGCCCTCCTCACCCCGCCCCGGAGCATCCCGCTGCCCAGGGGCTGTGTCGGGGAGAGGACGTGCGGGGTAGGGACGGAGGTGCCCAGGGGGCTGCAGTGGGTGCCAGCCGTCTGCCCCAGCACGGCAGCACCGCTGGGTCCCGAGGGCTGCTCCCGCAGCCGTGGCTGTGCCGGGCCTTGCTGTGCGCCCAGGCAGCGGTGCCCGAGGTCGGAGCAGGCAGCCCCGTGGCTGTGCCCGAGCGCCCGCACCTTCGCCTACAGCTGCCATCTCCAGCAGCAGGAGCGGCAGCGCCCGCGCTGCGGGGATTAATCAGCCCGGCGGTTCCGCCAGCGCTGAGCCAATGCGCTCGGGCTGCTGCCATGGAGACGCCGGCAGATGCTGAGGGGTTTAATTAGCAGCGAACGGTTACGAGGGAGGGGGGAGGCCGCAGCTCCGGGCTCCCATAGCTCCGTGCCGGGGCGGGGGAGGGAAGCAATGCAGCCTGGAGGGCGAGGGGACATTGTTGGCAGGGAGGGTGTGAGCGAGGTGTGCTACCCTGCAGAGTGTGCTGAGAGGTGTGAAGCACTGCTCATCAGCCAGTCCAGCAGCGGTCCACAAAGGCTGCTCGCTCCAGAGGACAGATGCCCCCAGCCAGGAGCAGTGGCAGAGCCCCTGTGGCTCATCCCGGCGGCAGCACAACTGCCAGCCTCAGCGGGCAGGGGCACGAAGGCTGGGCTGGGCTGTGGGATCCTCTTCAGTGGTGACAGCAAACTGCTCCGCCTGGCCTGTGAGTGGGAGGCTTGATGTTTGCTGTCCCCGGCAAGGTCACAGACACTCTCCTAACCAAATCTGTACCTGGCAGAGACGAGGAGGAGCTGAGGAAGTCCCTTTCAGAGCTGGCTGATCCCAAACCTAAGTCCATCAAACGCATCAGCAGCTGCAGTAACCCCTTCCTGGACTTCTCCCAGGACTCCAGCATTGCCACCTACAAGCACGGACTGTTAGTGCGCAAGATCCATGCTGATCCCGACTGCAAGAAAAGTAGGTGTCTGGGGAGGGGGGCACTGGAGAGCTGCAGGAACCCTGACAGTGGGAGAAGGGCAGGGGTCGCCCTATGTAATCTGCACATAGCACCAAGCCTGCCCGCAGCATCAGCCCTCCTCCATGTGCATCAGGCTGCGGTGGACGATTCACTCCCAGGCTGGGGGCTGAAAGGCTCTCCCTTCCTGCAGTGCTGGGGGAGCTGGGGGTGTGTGCTGAGGCATCCCGCAGTGCTGCAAGCATGCTGCAGGTTCTGCGCTGCCAGGCACGTTCCCTCTTTCCACTGCAAAATCCTCTCTAAGCCCCGGCTGCCTAATGCCACCTTGATCCGATCAGGCGCTGCCAGCGTTACCTGGCGTGTGGCGGTGTTCCTTCCCCATCCCCAGGCACGTAGCCCCCCCTGCAGCCCCATCTGCCAGCCACGTGCCCAGCATGGGCTCAGGTGCACAGGGATGGTGCAGGCGTGCTGCATGTCCCTAGAGTGGGGTGACGTGTAGCATGGCACGGCTCATGGCAGGGTGATCCATGGGCTGCTCTCCTCTCCCACAGCCCCCCGAGGGAAGCGCGGCTGGAAGCCCTTCCACGCCATCCTGAAGGGGATGATTCTCTACCTGCAGAAGGTGAGGAGTGCCGTGGTCACCTGGGGCTGCGGGCTGGGGCCCTGCCCCGGGGCTCAGCTGGAGGCCAGCCTCCACAGTGGTGCTGGGTTGCGGTGGGAGCAGCCCTTGGCCGGCTCTGAAGCACCCGGTGCCCTGCAGGAGGAGTACAAGCCAGGAAAGGCACTGGCAGAAGAGGAGCTGAAGAACGCCATTAGCATCCACCACTCGCTTGCCACGCGGGCATCAGACTACAGCAAGAGGCCCAATGTCTTCTACCTCAGGACAGCTGACTGGAGGGTCTTTCTCTTCCAAGCACAGTGAGTCCCCAGGGCCCACAGTGGGGCTTGGCGCGGTGAGCTATGTTCATTGCTGGTGGTAGTGAGTGGGATGAGCTGAATTCCACATCCTGGCCCTTTCTAGAAGGGAAAGGAGCTGACGCTGTTCCTGGGCGTTGCCCAGCTCCTCTCCTCTCTGCACCAGTGGGCTTGAGGCCGTGCACTGCTGGGGCAGAGCTGGGGCCAGCTGTGAGCACTGGGTGGCTCTGCAGAGCAGGGCCTCGGTGTGCCGAGACCGGCGGGGGGAGCATGCAGTGCCACGCTTGGCCTTTCTCCCCAGGAACTCCGAGCAGATGCACTCGTGGATCACGCGCATCAATGTGGTGGCAGCCATGTTCTCCGCACCCCCCTTCCCCGCTGCCATCGGCTCCCAGAAGAAGTTCAGCCGCCCGCTGCTCCCCAGCTCCTGCACCCGGCTGTCCCAGGTGGGCCGGGAGCGAGGGGCTGTGCTGGGAGAGGTACAGGGTGAGAGGCGGTGCCAGGGCATGGAGGCACACATGGCCACCTATCGACACCGATGAGGGGGGACCTGCGTCACGGCAGGACCTTGACAGGAGCCCAGGGAGGGGATTAGCTGGCTCTCACTAGTGCCACTGCAGTTATTCATAGAGCAGAAAGGATTAAAAAAAACCAGCCTAGTTTTAGAGGCGATTAATTTCTCTCTAAGACTGCAGCCAGCCCGCCAAGAGGAGACCTCCCCAAAGGGCCTGTGCTTTGGCATGCAGTGTTTAGAAGACTGGGAGCGGCAGCTGAACTCCTGGCTGTAGCCAGAAGGGGAGAACCATGCCAGCCTTGGAGTGAGGGCAGTGGGGTGCTGACAGTGTCACCTGTCCCCAGGATGAGCAAGTAAAGAGCCACGAGTCCAAGTTCAAGACGATGTCAGCAGAGCTACTGGAGCACCGCTCCTCGCTGCCGGATAAGAAGGTGAAGGGCAAGGAGTACGAGGAGCTGAAGCAGAAAGAGGAGTACCTGGAGTTTGAGGTGAGCAGGGCAGACCTTTGGCCCCAGTGCTGGCTCCGGGTCACCATCAGGTCATGGGGACCTCTCCCGCCCCTTCGGCTAAATTGCATCGGGTTCCTCTGGCACCGCTGCAATGCTTTGCTCAGAGTGCAGCTCCCCAGCATGGGTAAGGGGCTCCCAGGGGTGGGGCTGGACGGTCTGTGCCACAGCTTGCTGTGCCTCTGGTAGGAAGCAGGCACTGTGCCTCCAGGCTGCTGGACGGCCAAGAAGCACTCTGCGGGCTGCAGGCTGGAGGCCATGCCCTGCTACCCCACTGCTTCCTCTGCTGCGCTCTGTCCCCAGAAATCCCGCTACGGCACCTACGCCATGCTGCTGCGAGCCAAGCTGAAGGCTGGCTCTGAGGACCTGGCGGCGTTTGAGTCCACGCTCTTTGACGCAGCAGGCGGTGAGGATGACGGCCTGAAAAAGTCCCGCTCCAGCCCCTCGCTGAATGCTGAGCCCTCCAGCACAGGCACCAAGGTGAAGCGCAACATCTCAGAGCGTGCCAGCCGCCAGCCCCCCAGCCACCCCCAGAAATCATAAGCCAGGGGCATCAGCCGCCTGCGCTGCAGCTCCGATCCTGCCCAAGGGCGCTGGGTGGATGCCACATACCTGCTGGGACCCTGCATG
Organism: Perdix hodgsoniae; assembly: GCA_035772895.1. Lineage (NCBI taxonomy): Eukaryota > Metazoa > Chordata > Aves > Galliformes > Phasianidae > Perdix > Perdix hodgsoniae. Next base: position 233,160 of record JAPSGF010000203.1, read on the forward strand.
AGTCCATCCTCCAGGGGCACGTGTCACGGTGGGGACAGCCATACTCAGCCACCAGCAGCAGTCCGACGGCCCCTGGGCCAGAGACAGATGCAGGGCGGGACCAAGGGGCTGCAGGCCGGAGCTGCCCCACAGACTCATTCCTGCTCCCCTTGTTCTGCGCTTGGCTGCAGGCTCCCCTCCAGCTCCCCACCCCAGGGAGGGGCAGGGACTGACATCCCCTGACTGGGCTACTTTCCTTGGTGTAAAACTGCAACGCAGCCGGCAGCTGCTTTCCTCTAGCTCCATTATGCCATGTGGGATGGAGTCATCCCTGGCCCCAACCCCAAGGGCTGGAGGGACCCAGGGCTCCTTCCCCACTGCCCCCATGCCTCTTGCTTTCTTACAACTTTTGGACGGTTTTTGTGATACAGTTTTGCACTTTTTAGTACCAGATTAAGCTGACCACCAGGGAGTTTTTTGGGGGGCTAATTTTGATGCTTTTTGGGAACTATTTAAAAAAAACCAAACAAAACAACAAACAGAAAAACAGTGCACCAAACTCAGCCATGTCATATAGACCGTGCACTTCTGGGGGGGAAATGTTTTTACATGGACTCAGAGGAGGACACAGAACCCCCCCAGACAGTGAGCTGAGCATCACTGCTGTGCTGTGAGCCCCCACCCTGCACCAGCAGCCCTCCTGCAGAGTCCTGCAGCTGAGCAGCGTTGCCTGCATGCTGGCTCTTTGTGAATGTGGGCACAGCCCCGCAGTCCGGCGTGGCCTTGGGTCCTGCCTGGGTGTGCACTGGGCAGAGGTGGGTAGGGGGTGGGGGATGGAGAGAGGGGGGCTTTCCTTCCAGTGCCACTTCTCCAAAGCATCACAAGGGCCTTGGAGGATGCAAAGCTGAGTGCCGGTCCAATAAGAGGAGGAGGAGCAGAGGCTGGAGAGCCTTCTCTTTGACTGCAGGCTCTCTCAGTTCCCAGGCATGCCCACAGGGTGAGCATGGCCAGAGGACACTTGGAGCAACACTGGTGCTCACATGGCCGCAGGAAAACTGGAGGCAGGTGGCAGGCACTGCAGGAGGCAGGGGCTGGAGAAGGGCTGGGGGCTGCTGCTGCTCCTGGTGCGTGGGACCTCGCCAGTTTCAGCACTTTGCGAATGTGTCAAACTTTTTATTCTGCTCTTTTAAGTCTATTGCAAAAAAAAAAAAAAAAAAAGAAAAAAAAGAAAAAAAAATTCCACCCCTGCTCCAGGTGGCTCGGGGGGAAGAAAAACCTTTGTACAGCTTCTTCTGTCGGTTACTGAAGTAAAACTTGCTCTTCATTCTTGGTGCGCCATGGTTTTTCCCCCAGGCAACCCAGAAGCGGTATTGGGGACAGCGCAGGCACTTGGGGTGATGCCGAGGGGACACAGGCTGGCTGCTCTCCCTGTGTCTTTCGGGGCCGGGGAAGACACTGAGGGCTGAGGCTAATGGAAACCGCGTCCCCTTTATTCACCAGGCACGGGACCGTTAAATAAGAGCAGAGTGGGGCCGGGCACGCTGTGTCCCAGCCCTCAGCAGCAGGGCAGCCGGGCTGCAGCGCAGCCCCCAGTCCAGAAGGCACTTGTGTGGGAGAGGCAGGGCGGGGGGCAGCGTGGCCCCCCCGGCCCCTCAGTGCACCTGCTGCTGCTGGCTGTGGGGCAGCTCGCCCTCTGGCACCGGCCTCGGCTTCAGGGCGGCCGCCTGCTCCTCCTCCACCGACTCGCTCCCATAGGCACTGTCTTCCTTGACCTCTGCAAAGGAAGCCCAGGGCCGTCAGCCAGGAGGGCTGAGGGCAGCGGGGCCCTCCCATCCCGCAGTCCCGCACCTGTGCTCTGCAGCTTCTCCAGCGGCTCAGGTTTGCGCAGCATTCTGACAGCCCCGCGCAGCCCCATGGAGTCCAGCGCCTCCAGCAGACCCCCAAGGCTGCCCCCGGCCAGCTGCAGGGAGAGTATGGTGAGCAGAGGACACATAGAAGGGACAGAACAAGGACAGGGCCTGGCACCGACCTCATAGCTGCGCAGCAGGCTGACGCTGGGTGAAGGGGTGTCCTTGTAGGTCTCCACCAAGCTGCAGAGCCCCAGCCTCTTGGCCAGCTCCATCCAGTCTGACCCACTGCTGTCCTGGTTCAGCAGCTGCTCCAGCCCCTGCAGCGCATCGCTGTCCAGAGACAGCACATTCCCTGTGGGGACATGTACCCCTGTCACACATCTGTCCCTGTTGCTGTGGGGGTGCGGGGTTGCCGGCCCTGCTGTGCCTGCAGCAGGGCTGCTCACCTGGCCGGGGGGCGGTGGGAAGCTCAGTATCAGGGCGTGGCTGGGAGGCCTGCAGCAAGATGTCCCGCACCTGCAGGGCACATGAAGGGATGTGAGCGTTGCCCCAAGCACCAGTCAACGCTCCCCAGCGCTCCACAGGGCCCGCAACATGGAGGGACACTAGGCTGGTGCCAGCCCTGGCAGAGCTCCTGGCTTGGCCTTGCCCCCACACCTCCTGGAGATCCCACCCCACGGCCCCCACCCACGCTCATCCCCACACACCTTCTGGCTCCGAGTCAGGTCCAGAGCTGTGTGGCAGCGGCGCTGCCGAGGCCCTGTCTCCTCCTGCTCCTCCTTGGGGGTAGGATGGGGGCTCAGCGCTGGCTCCCCCAGCTCCATAGCCTGCTCCTGCTCCTCGGGGTCGCCGTCCGTGTCGCTGCTGGCCTCTGACGAGGAGGGGCTGACGGGCTCGTCATTCTCACGCTGCACATCTGCCCCTGTCAGAAGGTCCCGTCTGAGTCCCGAGGGCAGGGGCTGCTCGAGGCACCCAGCAGCAGGGCAGGGCTGCAGCTTACCTGCTTTAAGCAGCAGTTTGGTGAGGGTTGGGGAGCCCAGGCCGGCAGCCAGGTGCAGGGGGGTGTTCCCAGCAAAGGTCCGGCTGTTGACATTTGCTCCCAGCTACAGAAAAATGTGTGAGGCCATGAGGAGGGGGCCTTGCCTCCACCTCCACCCCCACCCCGTGGAGAGGAACCAACCCCTACCTACCTTCTTCACCAGGTGCGTGGCCATGTTGAGGTTTTCCATCTCCACAGCCAGGTGCAGTGGGGTCCTGCCGCCCTGCCTCTCCACGCCGTTCACATCAGCGCCCTTCCTGACCAGCAGGTCCAAGCAGGCCGGGCTCTTTGCCTTCACAGCCAGGTGTACGGGCAGAAGACCTGTGGCAGTGGCACTGGCTCAGCACCCTCCTGTGGCACCAGGGCCCTTCTCCAGTGTGACCCCTTCCCACCTCACTCCACTCACCATGAAAGTTGGGCAAGCACAGCAGGTAGGGGGTGGCAGAGCCCAGGTGGGCCAGCAGCATTCGCAGCATTTCCTCATCACCTGCCTGTAGTGCCAGGTGCAGCAGGGAGTTGCCATAGCGGTCCAGCAGTGTGGGGTTGGCATGGGCCTGCAGCAGGAGCTGCACCACCTGGGGCTGCTTGGTGATGACCGCCAGGTGCAGCGGTGTCTGTGGGACAAAGGCATCATCACAGCAACAAGCCTGTCCCAGCACAGCCCTATTTCCTTATGCATCGCATCACGACGGGGCAGCTGCAGCCCCAGGTCAGGACACAGGAGCAAGGCTCCTCCCACCCCAGCCCTTCTCTGTGACAGTGTGACAGTGCTGCCCAGGAACCCGGTACCTGTTGCAGATTGTTGGTGATGTTAATGATCTGCTGGCTAGGGATGCTGACCACCACCTCAATTAGCTGCTTGATCACAGCCGTCTGTTCATGGATGATGGCGAGGTGCAAGGGCCTGCAGAAGAGGACAGCCCTCACACCAGCTCCATGGCCACAGGTCCCCCCCAGTTGCCCCCGGCTCCAAGCACTCACGTGTCCCCATTCTCATCCTGTGAGGCTACCAGGTGCCTCTGCACAGCCAGCAGCATGCGGGGGTCAGCAGTCACCGAGTAGTCCAGCAGGGCATGGGCGTTGCGGCGTGCCAGCAGCCACAGGTGGCACAGGTGGGCTGCAGGGCAAGGTGGGACATCAGCCCCAGAGGGCTCTGGGTCCCACACCCCCACCTGCCCCCCTGGGGACAGCCTCCAGCCCGAACCCTCATACCATGCCACTGCAGCTCCCTGCAGTAGGTGCTTTCTGTAGGCATCTGTCTGTCACCTCCATCCCCGCTCTCGCTGGGGGCCTTCATCTGCACGCCACCCTGGTACCCCCCCCCCCTACGGGATGCGGGCTCGAGGAGTAGAGGTTGTTGTATCCCAGTCCGGATGAATAAGGGAAGCTGAGGTTACCGCCTGCGGAGCAAAGGCCAGGTCAGAGCCAGGTCAGGCCAGGCTGGCAGAACAGGGTGCGGGACTGCCCCCACTCACCTCCTCCTGCTCCAAAGCCCCCAGCACCGCCGGCACCCCCCATGTGTGAGCCCCCGCCGAAGTGCTGGGGAAACTGAGGCAGCACCTTCTTGCGCTTCCGCTCCACCTCCTCCTTATCTGCAGGGAGAGACGGGGAGGGGGGTGAGGGGCAGGGGTGCAGCCCAGCCGCAGAGCCAGGAGCCCCATCCCACAGCACTCACCCTCCACCACGGGGTAATAGGTGAACTGCTTGGAGTCGCTGACGTCCCCCCCCGCGCTTCCGCTTCAGTTGCAGGAACACAGTGACAGGACGGTCAATTTTGGGCTTGTGGTAGGGGGGCGTGCGGAAGACGATGGCGTACTGCGGACAGGAGGACAGCGCTGGGCCCTGCTCTGGCCTGCAAACTGAGATGGGCCTGCCCACCCGACAAGTACCCACTCGCGCCCTCCCCCTGCACCTGCTTGTGTACGTCCGTGGGAGAGAAGTCCCCAAAGGCCTGCCAGCCGTTCTCATCATCCTCGTAGAACCGCACCTCAATGTCATCTGGGGAGGAAAGGGACTCTGGGCACTGCCTGCCCTGCTGCCTGGCTGCAGGGACACAGCCACCCGCAGCCACGGACCTCACGTCTGTTTGGCTGCAGCCCTTGTTGAGAGCTGCTGCCCTTTACCTTTCTGCACCTTGTCGCACAGCAGGTAAACCTCGTCACCACCCCGCACTGAGCCCGCAGTCTTGTCCATCCGCGAGATCTTGAGGTTGGAAGCACCAGGGGACTCTGTGGGGCCAAGAGGTATCGGGAGCCCCGCAGAGCACTAGAGCCGAGGGGGGCCAAAATGGAGCCACTCTCGGTTAACACCCAGCTAGGAGCAGCACACCCAGAGCACCGTGACCCCATGCAGGGCGGCCCCCCCGTGTCCCCGCCACAGAAGCCCCATGCTCACTGCTGTCATGGATGGGGTCAGAGATGACGGGCTGCAGTGCCAGAGTGAAGTTTCCACTGCTGTCACGGAGGTAAGCGGTGAAGCGCAGCCGCACGATACTCAGGTCCATCACCTTCTTCAGCTCCTTGGCCTCCAACTCGATCTCACGCAGCTCAGCTTCTGCAGGGGGGGTACTGTCAGACACTCTGTGCCCAGCAGCTGCCCCAGGCTGCATGACCCCACTGCCCCGATCCACACAGCCCTCACCTGTCAGCAGCCCGTTTGTGTTACACGTCTTCTGCTTCTTCAGCTTCTCCTTCATGATCTCCATCATGTTCTTCTTGGTGACGTGGAGCACTCCCAGGTTGCTGAACCTGTCCAAGAGAGCCCACAGTCAGCACAGAGCCAAGCAGTAGGCAGTGGCATGGCATGGGGGGCGGTGGTGCAGGGCCACGGGGAGAGAGGACCCCAGAAGAGAGGACCCCAACAGCCACAGTGGGGACTCGCAGGGCTGCAGGGGATGCAAATGGAAGCTGGTTGGGTCAGCACAGGGGTTGCATTTATGGGACCTACAGGGAACTCTGCGCAGTAAGAGCGTGCACACAGCTCCCTCCCCACTCCCGCAGATCTCAGAAAACACCCCACACGCACTGTGCTGTCATGTCTTTGGGCCCCACGACGGCGACGCAGTTGCCAGCCTCGTTGCACTGCTTGCCCACCAGGCTGTGCGCGTGCACACGCGGAGGGTCGCTGTGCGTCACCAGGTCCACCTCGATGCGTGCCATCCCTTCATAGTTGCAGATCTGTGGGGAGGAGGGAGCTGAGGCACAAAGCCAGACCTGGGGCTCCTTACCAGCTGGCTCACGTCCTCTCCCCTCCGAGCATCATCCCAACCTGTGTGCACTCCCAGGGCCACGGCAGCGCAGTGCTCACCTTGACGGTGGGATAGGTCTTGTGCCCCTTCTCGCTGGAGGCTCCTGGCAGCCCCCCGTGTGAAGGGCCTTCGCAGCCATACCGAAATCGAAAGCCCCGCTGCAAAAAGCAAAGCGGAGCTCAGCTTGACAGCAGCACTGGGAATGTGCCCTGCGGCAGTGACAGCTCCGCCTGCTCTCTCCCGTGTGCCACCCTCACCTGCTTCGGCTGCTCGATGATCACCAGGTAGGGGCCGACTGCTGGAGGGCAAAGAGGAGAGGAGCTGGTGAAGCCCAGCACACAGGGTGCAGCAAGGTCAGGCAGCACAGCCCCACTCTGGAGCGCAGGGCTGGGCTCCCAGCCATCCCACAATGGGTACAGGGGAACACGGAGCCGCTGCGAGCTACCCAAGGGGACACAACTCTTACCTGTCTCCATCAGGGGCTCCTTCTGCTCCACCATGTGGGAGCCAAAGCTGAAGTCATCATAGTCGATCCCATCCAGGCACTGGGAGGGGAGGGCAGCGTGAGCTGCAGGGCTGAGACTCCCCGGCCGGGAGCACACCCCACGTACACCCCCCCCCCCCCCCCCCCCCCCCCCCCACCTCCCAGGGATGAGGGGCAGCAGGCACAGAAAGCCCACGTCGTCCCCTGGGTCTGCCGCTGACCCCAACCCGAGCAGAGGGACAGACGGGCAGACAGACGGGCAGACAGACGGTACGCATACACCCAAGCAGACAGACGGCACCCCGCGGGACCCCCCGGCCGCACTCACGGGCTGGAAGTGCTCGTCCATGTCGCTGCGGGGCCGGCCGCCGGCCTGCGGGAAGAGCGGGCGCTGAGCGGGGCCGGCGGCGGCAGGAAGGCACGCCGCTCCGGAAAGTCCCTAGAAACCCCGCGGAGCCGGGAAATGACGGCCCCGCGCGTCACCGCCCCGCCCCGCCGGCTCGGCACGGCCCCGCGGCAACCAGCGGCGCGGGGCGGGGGCGGCGCGGGGGCTCGGACGCGGGGCGAGCCTCTTCCATCCCTCCCGAAACACCCGGGGAGTTTTGCGCCCGGAGCGGGAGGATCGCAATCAGTCAGCGGCGGGGCCCCGCGGGGGCAGCCCCGGGAGGGCTGGAAATCCCGGCGGCACCTCCGGGGCACGGCCCCGCACCCGGGGGACGCTCCGCCCGCGGCTCACGGCGCTGCCCGCGGCGCGTCCCGGGCAGGGCGCGGAGCGGCTCCTCCGCCGCCGCGCCGGTTCCGCGTAAGGGCGGCCCTCCGTCCTCCCCTTCGAGGGGCCGCGGGCGGCGTCTGCCGCCCGCGTTCCCGTCCCTCCTTCCCACTCTCCCAGCGCCCACCCCGGCGCCCGCACCCCCGGCTCACCGTGCCGGAGGCGGCCGGCCGCAGCAGCCCGTCCAGCCCCAGCATCGCCGCGTCGGGGTTGGCCGCAGGGAATCGCCACGGAGCTCGGGTAGAGGGCAGGGTCAGGGCAGCGCGGGGTGAGGTCGCTTCCTCCACATCCCTTCTCCGCGCTGAGCAAGGAAGGAAAAAAAATGAATATATATACATCTGAGTCCGCCGTGCCCTCATACCATGATTTTCTGAATCAGTGGCCGCTGCAGGTCCCGCTTGGGGGATTTTGGGTGTGTGGGAGACAGGGGAAGGAAGGGGATTGTTCAGCTCTTGCGTGACTCATGTTCTTCGGAAGCTGAAAAGCGCTTCTTCCAGGAGATTCTCCGGCTCCTTGGGCCTCTAGGGGCTGCCCTGTGCCCTTGCCCACAGGTGCAGCCGAAGCAATGTCTGAGCCCAGGTATGGGCCTGGAGGACCTTCCTCGGGCTGTTCCCAGAGCCCAAGATCACAGCACGTTCTTGGCCCTGCACTGGTGGGGAGCACTACACTTGCTTGGGATCTGGCCCCTGCACCCTCAGCCCCCAGAGCTGTTGGCATGGATGTCACAGAGATAAAGGAGGGGAAGAGCATCCCTCCACCGCAGCACAGCGGGACAGCCCCTCACCCTATCCTATGTATCTTTGGGAAGGGCCTACTGTGTCCTTCACAAGCAGCAGCTCCCCCTTCTCTATCCTTTCCTGAAGGACTTTCACAGCTTGCTCAGCACTGCCCTTGTTGCAGCACACAGCATAACGAGGGCACATCACAAGGCAGCACCTGCCCTCTAGCCAGCCCACACCTTGCTTTAGAGGTTTCCCTTCCCTGTGTCCATGTATCAGGGGAAGCTAGAACACCTGTCTTATAAGCAAGGCCAGCGGCAGCTTTGTTTCCTTGTTCCTGGAGGCCACACAGCTCAGCCGTGATCTCAGGCCAGGGGCTGCCTTCCGCACCAAGTAGCAGCCCTACACCAGCAGAGAAGCCCCAGTACCCCCCCCCCCCCCCCCCCCCCCCCCGGGCTGCTCCTCTGCCATTTTGCTCCCCAGAAGCCTGCCAAAGCCAAGAATCACAGCCCTAAATTCCCAACCTCGTGCTTTCTGCACAGCTCCAGGCTCTGTTCTGTCGCAGGAATGGGCATCTATAGCTCCCAGCCCACTGCCCACCTCTAGCGCAGATCCACTGAGGGCAGTCCTCACAGCCGACTTCGTTTGGGCAAACCCCGGCCACGCACCGATCAGCTACATCTCTCCTGTCGCCGTGTGCCCGCACAGCCCCCAGAAACTCCTCTCGGGCCCCATCTCCATCCCAGTCCCCGCATCGCCCACAGCACCACTACAGCATCGGCCGCAGGAGCAGCTTCGGGGCAGCCCTGCAGGGCCCTTCCCCTCACAGCTGCACCCACCGAGCTCAACAAGGAAACACACGACCTTCCCCCGGGCAGGGTCGACCGCAGGGACGGACGCCAGCTCCGAACCCCCCGCTTCTCCCCGCGGTGCGATGCGGGAGCAGCGGAGCCCCGCGAGAACCGGCGGCACCTCCCCACCCGCGACCCCGAGCACAGCGCGGCCACCCCGCCGCTCACCTCCGAACCGCCGCTCACCGCCGGCCCCGCGCGGCTGCCGCTGCCCCGGGAAAGTCCCGGCCCGGCTCCGCCTCCCGGGGCTTCCAGGCCCGCCCCGCCCGCAGGGACATGGGGACACGGGGCGGGGCGGGGGGCAGCCGGCCGATGGGGGCCTGCGCGGCTGCAGTTCGTTTTGTTATGGTTCGTGCACGCTTAGTAACTGGTTTGTGTTTGTTGGTTTGGTTTTTTTTAATATATTATATATAAAAATCCTCTTTGAACTACACATACCGGTGGGTTCTAGGCCGATCGTGAGCTGGTCGGAAAGCACGACCTGATCAACGCGCACAGCAGCAGCAACCACCCCTCTCGAGGGACAGGGAAAACTATATAGTATGTGTATATATACATATATATATACATATACGTAGCTCTATGTCCACACACACCCACTCAGTGCCCTCCCACGAGCCCAGGGGACAGCAGGGGCCACGCAAGACTCACTCAACCTGGCCAGACCCCAAGAAGCTGTAGCCCTGCAAGGCCTCCTATGCCGGCTGATAAGGGGCATGGAATGTGCAGACATCCCAGGGAAGCCATTGGCCAGAGCCTGGGCAGAGGGATCCTGATTGTGTCTGGCAGCTGAAAAGAGGCAGGCCCAGCCCTGGGCAGGGACATGGGCTGAAGCCCCAGGTGGGAGGGCAGGTACAGAGCACCACGTGCACACACACGCGTGCACACACGCACACACACTGCACCCAGAGGCACTAGGCTGGGAGATGCTCGTGGCACGGAGCTCAGAGCATGGGCAGCCCCTCCGCACCAGGCAGGCTGTCCTCCCCTTTGTGGCTCTTGGGGGCCCGGCTTGCCTTCAGCAGCACCAGAAAGGTGTCTGTGGAGATGGCCCCAAACTCAAAAGTGAAGGTGCCGTAGAAGACCAGGACATCAATGATGAACACCCACTCGCACAGGGCAGCCACATGCTGCAGCACGAAGCTCTCCTGGATGAAGAACACACCACCCAAGGTCGTGCTGGTCAAGGAAACCATGGCCATATCCCAGATGCCCACAGATGACAGCACCCTCTGCACAATTGCACCACCTCAAAACCAAGGTCCCCCTGCTCTTCGTTCCCTCCAGCCCCTGCGACTTGCGCTGCTCCCCAACCCACTCCCAGCCCCTGCACAGCCGCGGCCACATAGCAGTGCCCCTCGCACAGGGCCCTGCGCACAGGCGGTCTGCAGCCCCAGTGCAGACCAAGGGCCGTGCCCTGGCTGTGTTTTTCCTGTGCTGGGCACCTGCACAAAGTGCTTCTGTGCTCCGCTTGTGTCAACCTCAGCTCTGCCAGGGCACTGCTATAGCTAATTCAGACTGTGCACTGCCAAGGGCTCAAAATACCTGTTAATAAAAACAGCTGGTTCCTGGCTCCTCCCAGCACAGGGCTGGAGCTCTGCCAGGCTGCCATATCCCCAGACCAGACCACACGGCATCAGGCTGGAGCCTGTCCCTGCCTGGCCCACGGGGCCAGGGGAAGGATACTGAAGACGAGGGTGACGAAGGCCACGGCTGTGAGGATGCTGCGCAGGTGGCCGGTCCAGTAGTGCCCGCGGGTCTTGGCCGCACGGTACGTGAGGACGGACTGCAGGAAGACGAACAGCATGCTGGTGGGGAAGGCCACCCCTGCCCCAATGTAGTGCAGCACCTTGGCATGGTCCACCTGTGGGCATGGCATGGGTACTGTCAGCTGGGGATGGCCGGGGCAGCCCTGAGGTGTGCTCGCAGCACCACCTCCTGACCCTGCCCAGCAGACAGCAGCAGACTGTGGCCTCGGCGTTTACTTCCTGAGATAAGGAGCTCAGCCCAGAGCCACTGCAGGGAGCAACCCTAGTGCCCAGAGGAGGACACGGCCCAGAGCTGAGTAAAGGGGCAAGCAGATAGGATGGAACGACCCCATGTCGCCACCACAACTCCCTGCAGCAGCTGGACACAGCCAGGCCTGCTTGCCACCCTCCCATGCTCCCCATCCCCCATCTCAGCCCAGCCCGGCCCATTTCCACCCTGCGGCTTTACCTGGAAGTTGCCCACCATGGTGAGCCCAGCAGCACAGATCCAGCCAGCAGCCAGCCCCAGGGTGTTGAGAAGCGATGGCCCAATGTGCTCCAGGACGTGGGCGTACCTCAGCAGCCCCACCAGGATCACTGTGGGATGGAGACACACCCGTTTGCGCCAATGGTGGCAGACCCTGATGCCAGCAGGCCCTGATGCCTGGCTGCTCCTCTCCCCACCACGGTGGGCACCCCACAGATTGGCACCACACAGCACCCACTCCGAGCCCGGTGCCACACACTCACCCATGAAGGAGCCCAGGCTGCAGATGAGGCTGAAGAAGCAGCTCTCAGGAGGCAGGGTGCCACACTTGCTGCGGGGACAAGACAGGGCAGCCCTCAGCAGGCGTTACCAGGCTGCAAGGTCCTCCTGGGGCCCGCTCAAGGATGACCCCGAGCCCCCGCCCAGGCCCTCTCCAGGCCCTTGCTCCCTCACCTGACCAGCGGGATGTGATCCAGTGTGCAGCAGGAGCCGGGGCTGTCCAGGCCACACGACTGGTTGTAGTTCCTGCAGAGAGCAACGGATGGGCTGGGGAGCCGAAGGCCCCAGGAGAGGAGCCCCTCTGGGGCCGCCCCGGTGCCCCCACCACACAGCCACAGAGCCCACGGCGCCCGCCTGCAGCCAAAGCGGCTCAGCCAGTGCACAGTTAAACAGGATGGAGGTTTGGGAAGGGCTGAGCCGGTCCTGCTGTGTGTTTTCTGTCTCCTCATTTACTGGTGGCTTTGTTTTCCAACCGCAAGCCCGAGCGAGGCGTGGAGCCTCAAGGCCTGCCCTTGTGGTGCTGTTTGGTTTGGGAGCTTTTCATTTTTTTTTAGGGCAAGCAGCCTGAAGTTCGGAAGCATTATTCATCATTAACTTCTGTTTATGCCACAGAGACAAACACATTCTTCCCAAGACAGAGTAAGCCATCAGACAGGAAACGGCAGCAGTTGTTTTTTTTCCCTCCTTCAAGCTCTCTAGTGAGAATTAACTCAGGTTTTCTGGGCAGATTTGGGGAGGCACAGCAAGCTGACAGGTCCCTTCCCAGTGCCCATCCCCAGCCCAGGCACAGCCAAGTGCACCCAACAGCACCGCCGGCACCACCAGGCTGGCCTCCAGCAAGCAGGGCTCAGCCTCCCCCATGGAGACACACGGTCCCCTGCAACTCCCTGGCTCATTTCACGCTATTTCCACACTCAGTGTTTTGTTCCCCAGACACAGGGCAGTAAAGCTGGGCCACCATGCAGCGGGGGCTGGCTGCAGCCCTGTTTGGCTGTTCTCAAGGCTCTGCAGAGTGGTGCTCAACCTTGCAAGCGGTGCGTCCCCGTGTGGTTCCACACGCAACCCCATGGGTAAAGCAGATGATGCCTGGAGGGGACCTTTGGTCCCCCCGTGTTACTGGGGCCCTGTCGCCCCGACCTTACCAGTTGTGCACTGGGCAGATGTGGTTGTTGGAGAGTGCCATGGCATACCTGGGGAAAACGAGAGCGGAGTCACAGCTACGAACCTGGGCAGCACTCCGGGGCTGCCTGCACTGCACACTGCCTTCCCCTGGCTGCCCCGAGCAGGATCCGTGCCCTTGTAAGCGGCCGAGCCCAGCTCTGTGCCAGAGCACCCCGCTGGGCCAGGCCTTGTCAGCGCCCCGACCCTGCCTTCTGCCGGGGTCCTGCGCAGCGAGGCTGCTCCCATGGCTGCTCTGGTGGCCTGTCCCCTCCCCACCGCCCGCACTCCCGCTGCCACGGGCACGGGGCAGCCTGGAGAAGCAGCCCGGTGCCGGCAGTGCTCCACGTGCAGATCAGCCTCGCTCAGCTCCTCTCCGCGGCGTCGGATAAACGCAGGTACACCACGAAGAACGTGGGGGACGAGATGGGCTCGCCACAGCAGACAGCCCTGCGGCAGTGCGAGGGGAGACGTGAGCAGGGGGAGCCCCACCGGCACTGCCCGCGTCTAGCGCCTTGTCACCGTGTCCCACCTCGGGCACAGGTCGGCCCAGCCCAGCGGCTGCCCCGCGCAGCTCACACGCTGCAGCCGATGGGACAGACGGGTCGGGTTAAGCGAAGGCACGGGTGAGAGGAGCCCCGCGGCGCCCTGGGTGCCACGTAACAGGGAGCCAGCAGCGGGACAGAGCGCGGGGCAGCCCTCACCTGGGGAAAGCCCTCGTCCGGTGCACTACCGGCCCCGGAGATCGGGGCAGTCGGGGTGACGGCCGCCAGCCCGGGCCGAGTCGGGGCAGCCGGGCCGGCAGCGGTGACAGCCCGTGCCCCGCGCGAGCCACGAAACCCGCGCCCCCTCCCGCCCCGGCGACGGGCACGCAGCGGGGCGGGCGGGACTCCGCACCCCCGAGCCGGAGCCGCGGACGGGCGCCGCGGGGGCAGCGGCGGGTACTCACACGATCCACATGCCGGTGATCGTGAAGGCGGGCAGCATGACGGGCAGGATGGCCCAGGCGGGCATGGCGGGGCCGGGCACGCCCCGCGGGCCGGGGCCGAGCGCCGGGGTCTCGCGCTGCCGGGCCGCCGACGGGCCGCGCTCCCCATGGGCAGCGCCCGCCGCGGGGCCGGGGCCGGGAGGAGCGAGGTCGGCAGCGCCGCTCCGCGCCGGGACGGGACGGCCCGGCTCCGCCCCGCGGGGTCCCACTCGG
>JAPSGF010000204.1:0-47577 GCA_035772895.1 Perdix hodgsoniae
TGCCCCCTGTCACGGGCATAGATTGATCTAGTTAACGCCGTGACAGATTTTGGTGGAGAATGCGGGCATATTTTTTTTTAGCTTTTAGAACAAATCTCCTTCTCTGCTCTCAGAGAGCTTTGTTAGGAGCATTATCAGTAGTTCAGGTTTTTGTGCTGGAAAACTTGACCTTGAAAGACCAGGCGTACTGCCAGTATTCTGGGATATTTGTAAACTTTGAGCACTGCTTGGTCTGGGTAGTGCCTCTTGTTTTTCATTCCCTTCTTCTTGGTAGTTTCAATTAATTAACCCCTTTTTAGCAGACACCAGCAATGAACCCATTCTTTTTTGTGGGGGCGCTGTGTAAGGTATTCAAAGCTATAATGTTACTCACGACCTTCTGGCCACTCATCAATGTCATATCTTTTGGTTGGACAATGGTGTCCACATATAACTGGGTAAGGGCATGGATAGAGACACCTGTATTGTACCTATATTGGTACCTATATGGAACGTGGCATGATATGAATTTTGACATTTACTTCCCAGATGGAATGGCCAATTTTACAAACTACACGATGTTTGGACCAACTCCCAGATTTTCCTATCAGTTTGTCAGACATTCTTCGGATAGTCAGTCAACGCTCATATATGTGTGTGTAACTCTGCTCATGTTGATGAGTGTGGCCCTGCTCATATCAGTTTACCTGGCTGTGGTCTACTATAGGCGTAGTAAGCAGAAGGAGTCTCCTCCAAAACCAGAGAATGCTGACTGGCAGGGGATATGGGGAGGTTTAGGAAAAATCTTAGAAGTGTGGGGACCCGCAATGTCATGGGATTTCACTCTTGAACACCTATGGGATCCCGAGAAACTAAGCCAGTATTTGAGTCGGGGACAGTGCGGCTTACATAAATCTAAGGAGGCACAACTTATTTAGGGTTTGGCTTGTGCTTACCGCGTCCTATATAATACTGTTCTGGAGAGAGAGAGTTTCCGAGCTGAGGTTCAGGCCAAAGGGGAGAATTCCCAAGTCAAATCTGATCAGTTACAGGAGACACCAGTAACAATAACAGTTGCTCCGGTGGAAGGCAAGAAATGGAAACGAGTGTCCACGCGTCTAGAACGGAAAAAAGAAGAAGAGGAGGAAGTGGAGGAAGATCCAGGTGAGGGGCCCTCCTCAGAACCACCACCGAGAAAGGCAAAGGGAAAAACTAAGAGACATGAAGAGGAGAGTGATGAAGAGGAAATCTCTATTACTACTCGTCAGCCTCTGAAGATGACCGAAATCCAAGGCTCAAGAAAGGAGTTTACACGGCACCCGAGTGAAACTCTCGTTTCCTGGTTGGTTCGCTGTTGGGATGCCGGGGCCAATAGCTTGTCTCTAGATGGTAATGAAGCTCGCCAACTCGGATCCATTGCCAGAGATCCAGCTGTTGACAGAGGAATTAGTCGATGTTTGGATGGGGCTGCCACCCTCTGGGAAAGAATGTTAATATCCGCGAAGGAAAGGTATCCCTTCAAAGACGGCTTGAAGCCTGCAACGAGAAGATGGGATACAGTTGAAAAGGGTATCCAGTATCTGAGGGAAATGGCTGTGGTGGAAATGCTGTATGACCCCAACTTTGTTCCTGATGACCCACACCAAGACCATGACCCTGAGAAAGTGAGGACGACGTCTGACATATGGCAGAAACTCATAAGTACAGCACCAGACAGATATTCAGTTGCACTAATGTCTGCGCGTGAGAGACATGAGGATCAGCAGAGAATGCCCTTAGTTTTTGAATTGATTCTTAAGCTCCAAAGCTATGAACAGCAACTACCCGTAACTCGTGCTTCCATTTCTGCCATCTCTCAACTAACGGACCAAGTGAATAAAATGCAAGAGCAAGTGTCTTCACTGAATAAAATGCAAGCATCTTCACTGAATAAAATGCAAGAGCAAGTGTCTTCACTGATTAATCGTGACAAACCTGTAGTAGTATCAGAAACGCTTGATGAAGATCAGGATGATCAGAAGAGTCTAATGAAGGAGCTGATCAAATTGATGCGAGTCCAATTAATTAAGGATGAGGAACCCTTTTCCTCACGTGCGCCATCAAAAATCTCAGCTGTTAAAGGCAAACGCTTTCCGGCTCCAGTAAGGAATCCTACATCACGAATTGCCTTGTGGCGTTACTTACGTGACCATGGAGAAGACATGAGGAAGTGGCATGAACAACCTACTCCTCTACTGCGAGCACGAGCAAGAGAATTACAAAGCAGATCAACCGCCAGTGCAGTTGCTCCGGTTATTACAGGTAATGAATAGAGGGGCCCTGCCCTCAGTCAGGGGAGAGAAAGGGATAATAGAGTTTATTGGACTGTGTGGATTCGATGGCCTGGCACATCAGAACCGCTGAAATATAAGGCACTGGTGGATACTGGTGCACAGTGTACTCTGATGCCTTCAAGTCATGAGGGGACAGAATCAATCCATATTTCTGGAGTGACTGGGGGCTCCCAAGAATTGACTGTGTTGGAGGCCGAAATCAGCCTCACTGGTAAAGACTGGCAAAAACACCCCATTGTGACTGGCCCAGGGGCTCCATGTATACTAGGTATTGATTATCTCAGAAGGGGACATTTCAAGGATCCTAAAGGGTATCGATGGGCCTTTGGAATAGCTGCTGTAGATGCAGACAACATTAAGCAGCTGTCTGTTTTGCCTGGTCTGTCAGAAGATCCGTCTGTTGTGGGGTTGCTACGAGTGAAAGAGCAACAGGTACCAATTGCTACAAAAACGGTGCACAGACGGCAGTATCGCACCAACAGGGATTCCTTGCTCCCCATTCATAAGTTGATTCGTCAACTAGAGAGTCAAGGAGTGATCAGCAAAACTCACTCACCTTTTAGCAGCCCCATATGGCCAGTGCGTAAAGCCAGTGGAGAATGGAGGTTGACAGTGGACTACCGTGGCCTGAATGAAGTCACACCCCCACTGAGTGCTGCTGTGCCAGACATGTTAGAACTCCAGTATGAACTGGAGTCAAAAGCAGCCAAATGGTATGCCACCACTGACATTGCTAATGCTTTTTTCTCCATTCCTTTGGCCAAAGAATGTAGGCCACACTTTGCTTTCACCTGGAGGGGCGTTCAGTATACTTGGAACCGTTTGCCCCAGGGGTGGAAACACAGCCCAACCATTTGCCATGGGTTGATCCAAACTGTATTGGAAAAGGGCAGTGCTCCTGAGCACCTGCAATACACTGATGATATCGTTGTGTGGGGCGATTCAGAGGAAGAAGTCTTCATCAAAGGGAGAGCTAATAATCCAGATTCTTCTGCGTGCTGGTTTTGCTACTAAGCGAAGCAAAGTGAAAGGACCTGCTCAGGAGATTCAGTTCCTAGGTATAAAGTGGCAAGATGGCTGTCGTCACATCCCGACAGATGTGATCAACAAAATCACTGCTATGTCTCCACCCACTAATAAGAGAGAGACACAATCTTTTCTGGGTGCAGTGGGCTTTTGGAGAATGCATGTTCCAAACTATAGCTTCATTGTAAGCCCCCTTTATCATGTGACGCGAATGAAGAATGAATTTACATGGGGCCCCGAGCAGCAGCAGGCTTTTGAACAGATTAAACAGGAGATAGCCCGTGCCGTGGCCTTGGGGCCAGTACGGACAGGACAGGGTATAAAGAACATCCTCTACACTGCTGCTGGAGAGAAAGGTCCCACGTGGAGTTTGTGTCAAAGAGCCTCAGGAGAGACCCAAGGCCGACCCCTGGGATTTTGGAGTAGAGCATATAAGGGGTCAGAAGAGGGCTATACTCCAACTGAAAAGGAGATCTTAGCTGCATATGAGGGGCTTCGGGCTGCTTCTGAAGTAGTCGGTACTGAAACACAGCTCCTTCTGGCACCTCGACTGCCAGTGCTGAACTGGATGTTCAAAGAAAAGGTTCCCTCCACTCATCATGCAACTGATGCCACTTGGAGTAAGTGGATTGCGTTGATTACACAACGAGCACGGATGGGGAATCTCAGCCGTCCAGGAATCCTAGAGGTCATCATGGACTGGCCTGAAGGTAAAAAGTTTGGAACATCACCAGGAGAAGAAGTATCACGAGCTAAAGAGGCCCCACCATACAATGAATTACCAGAAAATGAAAAAAAATATGCCCTGTTTACAGATGGATCGTGTCGTGTTGTGGGAAAGCATCGCAGATGGAAATCTGCTGTGTGGAGCCCCACACGGCAAGTTGCAGAGGCCACTGAAGGCAAAGGAGAATCAAGCCAATTTGCAGAGGTAAAGGCTGTCCAACTGGCCTTGGATTTTGCTGAACGGGAGAGGTGGCCAATCTTTACACTGACTCGTGGATGGTGGCAAATGCTCTGTGGGGGTGGTTACATCAGTGGGAACAAAATAACTGTCAAAGAAGGGGTAAACCTATTTGGGCTGCTGAACTGTGGAAAGATATTGCTACCCGGATAAAGAATTTGGTCGTGAAAGTACGCCATGTAGATGCTCATGTGCCCAAGAATCGAGCTACTGAAGAACAGCAAAATAACCATCAGGTGGACCGAGCTGCCAAAATTGAGGTGGCTCAAATAGACTTGGACTGGCAGAACAAGGGTGAATTATTTCTAGCTCGGTGGGCCCACAAGACCTCGGGCCACCAAGGGAGAGATGCAACATAAAAGTGGGCTAGAGACCGAGGGGTGGACTTAACTATGGGTGCTATTGCACAGGTTATTCACGACTGTGAAACGTGTGCCATAATTAAACAAGCCAAGAGGATGAAACCACTCTGGGAGGAAGGGCAATGGCAAAAGTACAAATATGGGTAGGCATGGCAGGTTGATTATATCACCTTGCCACGATCTCGCAGTGGTAAGTGTTATGTGCTTACCATGGTGGAGGCAACCACGGGGTGGCTTGAAACATATGCAGTACCCCATGCTACCGCCCGAAACACCATACTGGGTCTTGAGAAACAAATCCTGTGGCGACATGGCACCCCAGAAAGAATTGAGTCAGATAACGGGACTCATTTCAAGAATTCTCTTGTGAATACTTGGGCCAAAGATCATGGCGTTGAGTGGATTTACCATATTCCCTACCATGCACCAGCCTCTGGTAAAATTGAACGGTGGAATGGATTGTTAAAAACTATGCTGAAAGCAATGGGTGGTGGAACATTTAAGCACTGGGAGAAGCATTTGGCGGAAGCCACTTGGTTAGTCAATACCAGAGGATCTATCAATCGTGACGGTCCTTCCCAATCCAGCTCCCTACATACTGTAGAGGGAGATAAAGTCCCTGTTGTACATGTAAAAAACATGTTGGGTAAAACAGTTTGGGTTCTTCCAGCTTCTGGAAAGGGCAAACGTCTCCGTGGTACTGTTTTTGCGCAGGGACCAGGGTGCACTTGGTGGGTAATGCAAAGAAACGGGGATGTTCAATGTGTACCACAAGGAAACTTGATGCTAGGGGAGTGCAGACAGTAATTCTATGTATATGTATATAGACTTGTCTGTGTGTAATGCACTTTTAATCATTTTGTTTGCATATATGTATATATATATATTGAGCATGATGTAGTGATGTAGAATAAGGGGTGGAATGTCATGGTTTTACGTTTTTTGGTTTTTAGTATTCCACATCAACACATCATGTAGTGCACTGGAACTAAAGTGTTAATACTCCAGCTCCATGTACCTATCTAATCTCTGTACGTGACGGAAGTCATGGGATCTGACCCTTCCGGGGGGGGGAACGCTCACTAACTGCTTGTCAGTGGACTCCTGGAGGCAGCGTTTTCCTGGCCATCCCAAACTTTTCAGGTTTGACTTGGTCTCAGGAACTCTCTCGCCTATCTTTTTTGATTTATTAGTCTCAATTTCAATTAGATCTTATTATATTGTGTTATTTTGCATTTCCAATATCATAGTTAGTAACATAAGTTTTCCTCCATAGATTGTTGCCGCTGTTGTTTTTCTTCCCCTCCTTCCTTCCCATTTTGTGTGGGGCCGGGAGGGGGGTAAGAGGGGCAGGGGCGTATTGCCCCCTGTCACGGGCATAGATTGATCTAGTTAACGCCGTGACACCATAGCACTGTGATGCACCCGTAGCACTGTACTGCACCCATAGCATGGTACTGCACCCATAGCATCACAAGGACCACATCGCATGGCTCTGCACCCTTTGCTCCTCACTTGACCCATAGCACTGCGCTGCAACAATAGCAATGCACTGCACCCATAGTACAGAATGGCACACATACCACTGTACTGCACAAATAGCACCGCACAGCCCCCATAGCACAGCACAGCACTCATAGCATCGGATTGTACCCACAGTACAGCACAGTACACATAGCACCGCACTGGACCCATATCATCGTACTGCACCCATAGCACCGCACAGCCCCTATAGCATCGCAATATACCCAAAGCACAGCACTGCACCCTTAGCACTGCACTGCTCCCATAGCACCGTACTGCACCCATAGTACAGCACGCCACACACAGCACTATATTGGACCCAACACACCGCACTCCACCCATAACACTGCAGTGCACCACTAGCACCGCACTGCACCCATAGTACAGCATTGCACACAGGCTGTCAGCTTTTCAGTCCAGTGCCAGAGCTGGCGCTGATGCTGGACATGCTCAGAGCCCACAGCTGTGCATTAAAGGCATCTGCAGCTGCCTGGTCAGCCTCAAAAAAAGCCTTGGGAGGGGTTTGCACAACCCCAGTTGAGCCATCAGCCCAGCGCTAAGTGCACAAAAGGTAACTCTGAATGGGCCGCTAGAGGCGGATGTTGCCTACTGCTCCCTGAAGGGAAACTAAGGGCTGCTGGGGAAGGGCAGGGGAGTCGCAATTCCTCCCTTGGAGGTGTCACATTCAGACACTCAAAAGGAGACGTCGGGGAGTTGAAAGCTTCCATCGATCCATGTGTGCAGGGCTGCCGAGCGAGGTCATCTCGTGTCTCCCATGGCCCAGAGGGAGAAACGCACAGGAGGCAGACTAAACGAAAAATTTCCAGGGAAGAAAAGTTGTTTCCCCTGAGGGAAGTCACAGTGATGGGACCCAGACAGCAGCTAGGAATAGGGTACGTTTCTACTCCTTTAAATTCAGGGGGCGTTAGAGAATTTAAAAGGGAAATGGGGAATTTACTAGAAGACCCATTGGGAGTTTCTGAAAGACTGGACCAGTTTTGGGGACCAAGTCTTTACACCTGGGAAGAGTTACAATTCATATTAGGAATCTTACTTACTGCAGAAGAGAGGGAAATGATCCAGAGGGCAGGGATGAGAATCTGGGATCATCAACATCAGGCTGGCCTGGGAGCAGATGAGAAGTGGCCCCTCCAAAGGCCTCCCTGGAATAATCAAAATGCAGACCACCGAGCTAGTATGTCAGACCTCTGAATGATTATCATTCAAGGAATTAGTGAGTCAGTTCCTCAAGGGCAAAATATTAATAAGGCTTTTAGTGAGCAGCAAAAGAAGGATGAAACTCCGACTGAATGGCTGGAAAGGCTGCAAAAAAGCCTGCAGCTGTATTTGGGAGTAGACCCTGCTACTCCCGTAGGACAGGCACTACTAAAAACACAGTTTGTGGAGAGATCTTGGACTGACATTAGGAGGAAGTTAGAAAAGTTGGAAGACTGGCAGGATAGGGGACTAAACGAATTACTGAGGGAAGCACAGAAGGTGTATGTGAGATGAGAAGTAAAGATCCCCAAGAAGCAAGCTAGAATTTTAGTGGCAGCAGTAAGAGAAGAGCAACAGTCAAAGCGGCTCCAGGCTGAGGGCACTCGGCATCCTCTGCTCTCCATGACTCCCAGGAGCCCAGTTGCCTGCACCAGAGGTGGGAGCAGCCCACTGCACCCAAGGCAAGAGCCCTTCGTGGCCCATGCAGAAGAGCGCACGCTTGCTGCCCCTGCCAGCAGCAGCGGGAGCGGAGCAGGGAGCAGCACCGGGCAGGGCGGAACCAGCACTGTTGTGCCCAGGCAGGAGCCCGATCCCGGCTCCAGCTCCTGCCCATCACAGCAGGTTTGCTGGGCCAGACGGGCTGCAACGAGGCGAGCAGAGGTTCACAGGCGCATTGCAGGCCGGCTTGGGCTCCGAGGGGCGTGGGAAGGTGTTGTAGCTGGGACAGCGAAGAAGTGAGCAGAGGAGCTCAGCGTGCTCTGCTGCCAGTTGGCTCTCTGTAACAGCCCAGCTGGGACTGCGTTTCTCCCTCTGGGCCACGGGAGACACGAGATGACCTCGCTCGGCAGCCCTGCACACATGGATCAATGGAAGCTTTTGGAAAGCTTTTTGGAAACTCCCCGATGTCTCCTTTTGAGTGTCTGAATGTGAAGCCGCCAAGGGGGGAATTGCCGTGGATGCCCCATCCTTTGGGTTATTCGAGGACAGTCTGGATGTGGCTCAGGGCAGTCTGATCTGGTGGGTGGTGTCCCCACACATAGCAGGGGGTTGAAACTAGATGGCCATTGTGGTCCTTTTCAACCCAGGCCTTTCTGTGATTCTGTGATTACCTTCAGATCTTCAGATCTTCGCTGTAACGCCTGATCTTAGACAAGCTCATGAACTGCCAAACTAACCATGAGTCTCTTACAGAAGATCTGTGTCAGCAGGGCGTCTTGACGTCAAGCTGAGAGGGATCTCTGTACAGGTGTGACCTTGAGAGACATTCCTGACTGTCGTGCAGCCCATTGCTGCGCAGAAGGGCTCAAGGGGCTCTTGGGCTGCTCCCTGTTTAGGGTTAAGATGACTGACTCCCTGCTATACACTGTCTTTAGGCATACTGTCCATGTACCCTCAGCTGTTGAACCGGGTGTCAGTTCTTTCTGCCACCCAGTTTGAGTCAGCTGTGTGATTTGTAATCAGCTTTAGCTAGAGTGTTACCAGTGCTGTTGCTGATTGTCTTCCTGTGCAAGTCCTGCTGTGCCATCCCCCAGGCAGTGCCCTGCAGGTGGGCTGTGGAGGGTTGGGCTGGGACAGGGACCACTGTGTTCCCTCACAGCTCCCCTGCCATTTCTCTTGTCCCTGCAGGCTCCAGTTCAACTTCTGCCTTCCAGCCGTGATCATCTCACCTGCAGGAGAGCAGCAGATGGCCACAGCACATCCATGTCAGGTAGGGGCTGGGGGAAGCAGGCAGCAGAGGCCAAGGGGTGAGGGATGTGAATGCAGGGGGAGAGGGAGGTGCCCTCATCCAGCATGTGCGTGCTGGGGACAGAGAAGCAGCTGAGATAGGAGTTTGTGTCCTGTGCGAGCTGCTTCCCTGGGCCTTGGCTGTTCCCAGCAAGGAGCCTCTTTGCTTGCAGGAGCCTGTGAGCTTTGTGGAGGTGGCTGTGTATTTCATCTTGGAGGAGTGGGCACTGCTGGACCCTGTGCAGTGAGCGCTGTACCGGGACGTGATGCTGGAGGTGTACCAGTGCGTGGCTTCGCTGTGTGAGGGCTTGCTGCCTTTCCTCCTCGTTAGAGCACCTTTGGCTGTACAGAATGAGCCTCTGTGGGCCTAGAGTAATCACCATGCAGTTACGTACTGATAACTACAACAGCAACAAAGGAAATACTGAGAAGCATGAGTTTCAGGAGAGTGCAGTGTGCTCAGCACTCTGATAAAAGCCCTGGTGTCAGTGCTGGCAAGCAGGCATCAGCTAGGAGGGAGAAAAACAGCCCTTCTGTCGTTGCATTGAATGGTGCCACCAGGTTGAGCTAACAGATGGCAGCTACAATGACAACTATCACAAGAATAACAACAAGACCCAAAGACCCGACAAATAATTGTTTTAACCATGTAAAATTGGGTAACCAACTAGTAAGCTTCTCCCATAATCCCTTCAATGCTTTCGGGAATGGATTTACATCAATCTTTATTTGGCCCATATATTCTTTAATCTTGGTGAGTCTGCTATGTATGGACTCCGAGTGATCAGAGAGGTTAAGGCAACACGTTCCGCCGAAGTCCTCACAGCTGTGTCCCTGAGCAAGCAACAAGAAATCTATAGCGGCTCGATTCTGGAGTACCGCATGACGCACATTTTCTACATTGTACACTAAATCCAACAGTGCCGCTGATGTAAGATTTAGCTCCTTGGCTGTCCAACAGGCTAGTTTCTCCAAGTCTTGGACAGTCTTCATTGCTAAAACAGGGCTTAGAATTGCTGTTATTATTCGAATAGGCTGGCTCCAGAACTCCATATTACTGTCACAGAACTCTGTTAATTGATGTACTTCCCTGCGTTTCCTCAAGGTCGTGGTTTGACCATGCCAGATCGTACTGTTCAAAAGGTTTCTTACTGTGGGGGCAAAGAGAGTCAGTTTCCCAAGGTAACAGGGCCCACCCACTGGTTTTACAGGTATACCCTGCCAAGCACGGTCCCCACAAATAAGGAAAATTCCCAGGAGGAGCTGTTTCGCCTGTGTGCCATTATTCCACACACCTCTTGTCTCTATTTCACACGGCCAACCCCTCCCAGAAACATAAGTAAATGTGGAGTTACCTCTTGTTTGCTTCCATTGTACTAGCTCAGCTTTACCCTCATTTTCAGCCCTTCTTGTAATGTTAGTTGCTTCTTTTCCCCCCCAACGAAAACAATGGGTTCTATTTGAATCCAAATGACAGCCCCCCCCGACCTGTACTGTTTCACGAACCACTGAACCCAACAGATCTAGTTCTGCAGGATTCTCCCTACTAACATTCAAGTGTTTTTTTATGACAGCCGTACACAGGGCATCCTCCGCTCCAGTGTTTGCTTTATAGCTTGGGCAAGATAAGGTGCCCCCCCTTGTTTCCAACATCCCACACAGAACCAAAAGACTAGGCATGTTCGGAAGGGATCTGTGACTGACTGCAGTGCAAGACAAAAGGAATCCTGCCCCATTTGATTTGCCCAGGTGACCCACATGTTAGTTCTGACGTCAATTTTATGTATGCCCCCCCCCCCCTAAAATAGATTGCGACAGTGTTAGCGGCCAATCCTGAGGCCACTCCTTGTCTGATATAACAGTCACATCAGCGCCAGAGTCTATTAATGCAGTAACCAAAATAGATCATGGCCCTTTAAAACGAGGGGGTAAGCTACCCGTAAAAGAGAGAAAAGCCTTGACCAGAGGGCGGTTCTGGCAGTCGAGCGTTAATGCCACGGTGGGCGTGTGATAAACTTGAGAGGTGGGGCCACCACCGCTGCGGCCCGTGCCTTCAGAGCCTGCCCATGGCTGCCGAGAGGCATTTGTGCCGGGGGGGGGGGACACCTGGTGCAGTCAAAGCCTCTAATTTATTTATAGTCAGGGGTGATTTCAATCCCCGCTTTTGTATAGAATCAAGCAAGGAAGTAACCCCTTCAGCACCAAGCGGTACCCACTCAGGTCCCCTACATTCCTTCTGCCTCCTCTTTCTCTTGTTTGTTACATACCAAGGACGGTCTCTTTCTGTTCTTTTGCTAACATCTCCATAATGGGGGAGAGGCCTGACACGTACACCCGAACATCGCACTTACACCTAATACAACATGGGCCCAGTGTCATTCAGGCCCAAACCGTGGTTTCTCCCTGGGGAGGGACACAGAGTGAAGCTGTTGAACAGGCACTGTGCCAGAATGATGGAAATGCCTTCATCTCTCCTATTTTTCTAGTTTAAACTCCACTTCCAGCCCCCAAACCCGTGCTGTTCTCCCTGCTTGAAGGAGGGGAAGACCCCTAGATCCCAGATGTGCGTAGCCATGAGGCCGTGCCAGGAGACCTCAGCCCAGGTGAGGTGGTGGAGGAAAGGAGGAAGTTGGGGCTGGAAGAGCCATCTCTGTCCGTGTTTTACTTTGGGCATTGTGTGCTATTTCTGGATTTCCTGTCATCTAGCAGGAACTGGGATTACAGATATACTGGAGGATCTGCAGGAAAGTGGTGCGGCCGAAAGGGGTGGTGTCTGTGTGGAAGAAATCAGAAGGGATGTCCAAGGAGGCCTGGAGCAAGGTCAGGGTGAGCACATCTAGAAGCCATTGGGAAAGTGTCTGGTAAAGACAGGAAGGTGCCCACTGGACTTCAGCATAGATCAAAAGCTGTTTGAATACAAGAAAAACTGTTCAGAGCAGAAGCTGTGGAGCAACAGCATGGACAAGGACACCTCTAGAAGAAGAAAGAACATCTCACGGCTCTGATTGGATAAGCACCTGTGTGAATGGTTGGAGAGTGTTTGTAGAACACTCTGTTGACATGTAAAGGTGGATGGGAAAGTTGTAGGGGTGGATGGGAAAGCTAGAAAACTTGTGAAGGTACATAAGTGATGTGAGAACTTGTAATAAACAATTTGGGTCATTCGCATCTGAGTCCATGCATCAGACGCTGCAAATGGCGCCCACTGCATGGGGCAAATCAAGCCGAGGCTGAGCGAGCCCAATCCGCCAGTGCCGCCCGACTGAACTACGGAGAGATTGTTTGGCGTGCACCCACAGCATTCTGCAGGACAGAAGGTGAGCAGTTGGGAACTGTGGGGAGTTCGCTAACAAAGGAGCAGCAAGTAAATCTTGCAGCGTCACAGTTAGTTTTAATGTTTCAGGATCAGTCTGTATCTACCTCAGCATTAGCTACTTTTCTCAAATGGGCAAGCAAAAATGTCCGTGAATTTCTGAAAACTGGTTTCTCTTTTGATGGAGAGCTTTGGTACAAAATTGGCGCAAAACTCTGGGAGGCTTCTATTACTGAAGACAGAACAGCTGCTAAACTTTTACCTGTTTGGCAACAAATCATGGAAGCACTTAAACAAGTTCGACAAGGAAGGATTTCTTCCGACTGCTCCCCATCGCCCCCCCTCCCACCCCACTGCTGCCCGTCAGTGCAGAAAGCAGCTGCAGCCTGGATTTGATCCGCAGCTCTGACCCGCCCCCGGCCAGGGAGAAGGGAAATGGCAACCCCCCCTCGCTGCCGCCCTCTGCCCTGCCCACGTCACCGGCTGCTGTGTCTGCGCAGCCTGCATGTAACTTGGTTAAAGACAAGGATGGACAGAAAGCAGAGGAGTTTTTTGTTCCTGGTCTAGTAGATTGCTAAGGCGAACCGAACATTTTCCCTCCTGATGACAATTTGAAGGGTGTGGGAAATACAAACTTTTCTACAGCCTACTATGGTGCTTTACAGCCTTGCAGAAAAGAAGGAATATCACGGGGCGATGCTGTTATGTTGCAAGCCTTTCCTGTGATGTATTGTCCAAATCAGCCTCACCAGAGGGAATCCCTGCCTTGTGAGGAAGTAGGGAGGGAGTTCAGCAACACATCAGGCCCAGGCACAGATGGATAGGCAACGCCTTGAGCAAGTGAACTCTTTGGTGTTGCCATCGGATACCTGATACTAATTCGTCTAATGCCTCATTTACATCACTTAAGCAGGGGACTGCCCAGCCCTACGTTAAATTTCTTGAGCATTTACAAAATACGCTAGGGAGACAAGTAGAAAATCAAGCCCCCAGGATGCTCTGCAGTTAACAATAGAAAATGCAAATATGGACTGTCTGTTGCCTTGAGTGTGGCAACCCCAATTAATGTCCCTCTGTAAAGTGCTCTGACAGCCCTGGCCAGTCACACACTCTTCATGACACCAATATGGTGAGTGGTAAAATGGCATTTAATATGTGGCATCGTTTGCTTATATACATGCCATGCTTCGTTTACACCCCTTAAGCACGCATCATAAATCAATCACAGAGCAGAGGAGGGCCTATCGCGTCACATCCCAGTTCCCCGCTTGACGTGTTAGGGCTCCAGGACTGCCACAGAGCCCAGGGGAGACTGATGGTTACACACTGGTGTAAGCGAGGTGTGGACGTAACCTTGGAAGGCAGAGCTTGCTGTGCAGCCTCAGGTTAGGGATTGCTCCCAGCTCTCTGAGCAGCAAGGCTGTGCATATGGGCAGCCTAATACAACATCTCCCCCTCCCCATGCTAGGAAAAGTCTTGCCCCGTTACAGGATGAACACAATTTACCTTAACCCTATCCCCGGTTACATTTTCTTGTGAAGCCTACGATACTTAAATCTTTGGTCAAATGCTGCTAGCTAAGCAGTGTTGAAAGCATCCTATAAAGCAAAGGTGCACTGATTATAATGCAAGCAAACATCACGAGCACTACTCCTACGCCGTTAAGCATCTGGATAAACTACTACAGACCCAACTCCCAAACAGTCCTCGCAACCAGGCTCCGAATGGGCCGTTGTCAGTTCCAACCTTCTTGGTGTGTTCCTTCAGCCAGTCCAACACGGGAGGATGGTATTCAATTTTTGCAAAAGGCATGCAGTGAAGTTCGTGATATCAGGTTGTGTTGAGTAAACCCCTTGGCAGGCGTCCACCCTCAGCCCTACAAGGATGTACGAAAAGGCAACGAGGCAGATTGCAGGCTTAGATAGAAATCCTGCTCCGCTGTCTGACTAGCCCTAGTTACCTAAAGATTCTGAGGTTGCTGTAGGAGGTGGACTCTTTCTCCAAGGTCTCCTAATGCTAGTAAGAATAAGAATACAACAAACATATTACACAGATTCATCCTGACTTTCAGCAGTGGCTCCTTATCCGGCGGCGCGTCCTTTGGTTGTTCTGGTACTGGTTTCAGTGTGCCCACCAGCAGCTCCTGAAAAGAAAGAACTCTTGTCTTGTTTATCACTTAGACCTGAGAAACCATCAATCGCATTTTCCGTGAAGTCCATCTGCCAAATCTGCAATGGTCCGAGACCGCAGGGGTTAATCCCAACCCCTATCACAGGTGCAGAATTACAGTGAGGACATGCCTGCACGACATCGCGGGCAATGGACAAAGGAATGGAACATGTCCTTGATAGTGCACGAGCACCTATGTGAAGAGTAGAATGAAGGTCACAGGCTTCATGAACGGTGGACACCTGTGTACCTGCAGCTTTGTCTGCTATTGCATTGCCCGTAGTTAAAAAACCTAGTACATCAGAGTGGCTACACACATGTAGGATAGCAGCTGAAGCTGTGCGCAAAGCTAAAGCCTCCTCTAAGATTCTGGTGACTTCTGTACTTAGGAGACCTTCCTGCCCCATTTGAGCTAGCAGTCTGGCAGCAAAGGCAGAATCAGTAATGACGTTGCAGGGTATCTCTTGCCAAAAGCGTATGGCAGCTGCTACTGCTAATACTTCAATTATCTGCACACTGACTTCCTGGTTTGTAAAAACCACAGTCTGCCAGGTATTGCTAGAACCTTGCCATACCACCGCCCTTTGACCCATCCTAGAGGATGCATCTTTGAATAACATGGGCCTCTCTAGGGGGGGTCTGAACCCGAACCCACAAGGTCATATTCAGTGATTCGGCTAAGTCAAAGATAGGTAGGGAATCTGAATACGTAATCATTCCCCCCAAATCTTGCAAAACTGTAAGGAGAAGTTCAGGGAGTGGCTGTACGTCGTGAAGCGAGCCTGGCAGAATGCTTTGCCAAACACAGTCACCACAGATCAAAAACATACCCAATGGCAGTGCTTTGGCTGAGTTGCTGACCCACAACACCTCCTTGTCGTCCCCTAAGATGTCGTAGGGAAACCCATAGTAAGACCCACACCACGAGAATGCTTTGGTGTCAATAGGGTTAACCAAGGCAAACAGTTTAGGCTTATTCTGCTTCTGGTCTCAAGGCAGAGCTGGCATGACTGCTGGCTTGGGCAAGGGTGTCAGAGACAGCTCATCCAGACGGTCTTGGGAGGGACCCTGGGCCCAAGGTACCTTCCTCCCGTAGTTTCTCTGTGGCTGAACTCTGAGGCTCCTGCACTGTCCTCCTTTCCTATATAACTGACACATAACTCTGCTTCTCTCCCCATCCTTTGCGGTTTTGCACTGAGCCTTAATGTGGCGGTATTGTAACTGTGATTAAAAGCCGAGACCTTTGAGGGGATCCTCTGCTCCTGATAACATCCAGGCTACAGCCAATGCATTAGTAATAGCGGTTGCTAGCCCCTCGCTAGTCAGGGGGTGGATTTCTGCTTGCCCAGTACATACTTGATAACTTCCCCCAGTGTAGAAATTTTCCCAGGAGCTGTACGAAGCAGATTTTTAACATCCTCAAGAGACTTTTGCTTAAGGCAGTCCACGATTACGGGACCATGAACGGCCCTGGGTAAGTCTGACCCTTCAACCGCCTTAATTAACTTATCAGCAAATTCCTGAAATAGTGCTGTCGGGTCCTGGGTTATTTCAGACCAAGGAGTGAATGGCTCTGCACTGCAAGCAAACCTAAAGATTCCCACAGCTGCATCAGTAGCTGCCAACAGCTCCCCCAGGAGCAACCAAGCAAGCTGAGCACACGGGGCAACCATGCCTGCTGCTGATCCTGTGAGCCTTGCTACATCTGTACAAATCACAGGGTGCCCTAACACATTCAAAGCCAGAGGTGATCTCAATCCTTTCTTTTCTACCACCTCTATCAATTGTGTGACTCCCTTCGGGTCCAATGGAATCCACTCTGTCCCCTCCTCCCCAACCACCATGGGGAACGCAGTGACCAAGCCTCTCTCCTCCACCCCCTCCTTAATTTTCTGCCAATCAGTGGCAAGCCTACTTCCTACCCTTTCAGGGGGAGCATCACCATGCCTACTGCCTGCCCCTTGACCAAGTGTGGGCATATCACATCCCCTTTGCTCCACCCCTGTCACTGCCTTCGCGGGCAATGTAAAACTTTGCAGTGAAGGATACAATTACTGCTGAGGATATGGAGGAGGCGACCCAAGGTCTTGTGATAAGGTGTTTTCACTCAGTAAGGACGCCGACGGTTGCTGGTCCTTTATCATCTGGGCAGAGATGGTCAGCTCATCCGGCGCCATCTTAGCCAATTGTTCCCCCTCAGGGCATCTGGAAGAGAATGCACTTCTCCACTGGTACCTGCCTGCTCCTTCCATGCCCCCAGGCGAGCCTTCAGGAGAGCCAGGCAAGCCCCCACCCACCAGGTCTGCTGAGCTGAATCCCAAAAGCTCCCTTATCACTTTCCCTTCGTCCCTGGATGCTTTCAGCACCCCGAGGATTAATCCCCAGGCTTTTAACTCTGAAACACCCTTCTGAGCGCTCATAACATGTTGTGCGAGCGTGGAGGTGAGATCATCCCATCTCCGGGGGTCAAGAATCTCTTGGGGGGTTTCGATCTCCCCCTCCCACTCCAATCAGGAAATAACTGCATGAATCTCCTCAGAAAGAGCAATCTTGACAAAATAATCCTTACAAAACTGAAGCAATACCTTAATGACGGATTCCATACTTGCCCAGGGTGATCAGCCCCCCGCCTTCCACTGGCCTTCCGTCGTGGGATCTGTCCGTATGCGTCTTCAGCCCCAGGGAGATCAATTCCCTCCGGCTCTTCCGCCGCCATACCGCAGCGGACTCCCGCGTCCGTCACGCAGCCGGCTGTTGCACATTCATGATTGGGACGTTCCTCACACGGGCCATTTCTTGCCTTGAGTGCGGCAACCCCAATTAACGTCCCTTTGTAAAGTGCTCTGACAGCCCCGGCCAGTCACACACTCTTCATGACACCAATACGGTGAGTGGAAAAATGGCATTTAATGTGTGGCATCGTTTGCTTATATACATGCCATGCTTCGTTTACACCACTTAAGCATGCATCATAAATCAACCACAGAGCAGAGGAGGACCTATCGCATCACAACCCAGTTCCCCGCTTGACATGTTAGGGCTCCAGGACTGCCACAGAGCCCAGGGGAGACTGATGGTTACACACTGGTGTAAGCGAGGTGTGGACGTAACCTTGGAAGGCAGAGCTTGCTGTGCAGCCTCAGGTTAGGGATTGCTCCCAGCTCTCTGAGCAGCAAGGCTGTGCATATGGGCAGCATAACATGGAAAAGCAGAACTAACCAAAACAAATACACTTGAACTGAATTACAGTTTCAAGGAATAGCTGTTGAGTACGATCAACCCGAATCCATGGCACAGTCCAAAATTCCAACAGTGTTACTAAAGAAGCAAGGCTGGCTAGATGCTTTTCCGCCCAGCTCAAACGCTCATGTAAGAGAGGGGATACAGGTCTTAAGAACATAGCCTTGATTGATGACACTGGAAAGATGTCTGAAAGCATCTGGTTTTCATAAACAGGAAAGGAAATTTTGCTTGTGATGATGTAGTTATATAAAAACTGTGCCTCTAATATGAAAAAAAGGTTTGTGTACTTGATAGCACAGTACCATGAGGAATTCCTAACTAACAGTATTTTTTACAGAATAGGGAAAACAAATTATCATGGACAGAACGCAATAGTACAAAACAATCACAAGCATACTACAGTGAATTGACGATTTGTGAGAGCACTTCTTGAAGACGGCTGAAGGAATAGATCCTAGTGGGATCAAAACATATGTACTCATGCCTGGCTTACATGCTGGCTCTCTTCGCACCGGTTTCTTTTAGATTTACATAAATGTAACTGAAAGGAAAGGAAAATGAACTCCTCTGCATTTTCCCCATGATATCAGACATCAGAGAAAGAAAAATATAAGCTGACAATACCACTGACACAACACTACAGGTTGTTTTTCAAATCAGCCTCTGCACGATACTGCAATGACAGTGCCCTTGTACTAAAAAACAAACTAATAACGTGTGCTACAATGCCCCCTGATCCATGCATCACTGGGGGATGTAGAAACATGCAGCTACATATTCTGCAGCTGCAGAAGCTGATAAAACAAGGTGAGGGAAAGCTGAAAAGAAAAGCATGCTTAGGCAACTCAACTAAAAACAAAGAACGCAGCCAAGATAATGACTGAAGCAGCTGAAGAAGACCAGTTTTCTGCCCTTTGTCTAGGGCAAAATTATCAGAAAACTTATCAGAAAAATAATGTCAGTAATTTTGCTGCTATAAGCAAGTTGTGCCCACATTTCCTATTCCCTAAGGTACCACCCTGTGCTGCAAATTACAGCCTTTCATCCCGCCCCACTCCCATGCTTTACCCTCAAACTGTTCAGAAATCTAGATTGGAAGTTGGATGGCAAAACAGCCCCTAATTCTCTACATAACGATGTGCATCACATTAGAAACATGAAATCAGTGGTTTGCTATTTACAAAGCAATTTAAATAGGCTATTTAAAAAATATCACGTAGGCTACTTAAAAAACAATCCATGAAGGACCCCACTGAAATGAGAGCATTTATAAGTGAAAAGGGTGATAAACTGGACTCATATTGGGAACCCATGTAGGGAAAATAAAAATCTATTTAAAAGGACATAACTTCTGCATCTAATTTGTTTCTAAGTGTCTGCAGCAGTGTATCATCCTACTGATCCTGAAACATCACCAGTTACAGAACGCACACTTGACAGGAAATCTGGTGCCAAAGTAGATAAGGAGTTAGTATTTTATGTGCACATTCTAAGATATTCACTCCCAGCTTTGTGATGCATTCTAAGACATTTTTCTCAAAAAGACACTTTGGTTACTCCATCTCAGCAGGAAAGCTGTAGGAACCATACTCTCCACATCCCTCCCAACTTTCATTCCATTTTCATTATTATCAGTGATAAAAGGAAGGGTGAAGACCCACCTGCCAGCATTCTTGATAAATCCAATACCTGACAATACTCTGGATGCCAGCGGTTGTTCGTAGCTTTAATAACACGACCAACAATGAACTCACCTGTAGGAAACCTGTAGGAAACACAGTAACAGGATGTAAAAGCCACGCTACACAAAGTTAAAAGAAACCTGCAACTGAATCGCTAGAATTACGTCATCATTTTTGCCTCGCTCTTCTTCTTCTAGAAAAGGACACTTTTGAATTCTCATTCTCACAGTGTTGGCTCCTACTCTGTGAGGCCTATAATCAAGGCCTGAAAGGGCTCCATACTCAAAGCACAACAGAACTGAGTTGGGGTGGCCTTGACCCTCCTGCGAGAAAACTCCTGCAGTCAAAGTACAGTAGGACACAAAGATACATAAAGACACACAGATACAGTAGGAGAAATGCACTTGCTAAACAGCAAATCCAACACACACACTAATTTCTGATCTACCACAGAGTCCTGTCCTGGGAGGCAGAAGTGAGAAAACTACCATTTCATATTCTCTGCTGCACAGCCATGCCAAACCCGCACGCTGTTCTCTGCATGCACGCTGCAGCCAAGGCCCCTGAGCAGTGCCAGCACTGCCTGAAATACGTCAGGAGCTCAGCTTCCTGCTGCTGCCAAAGGCTGAGACCTGGCTCTGAAGAGCCACCAATTCAAACATAAAAATGAAGGGTTTGTAAGCACTGATATTGGCATTGATAGTTGAGCTCACACACTGTAGCTGTGCTTTGCACCTGTGTAAAACTTAAAAATCTGTCTAAGGAGGTAATATTTTTACCTCTACAGGATCCGACTAATGAGAGTTTACACATGCAAACTGACGAACTCCAGGAGTAATTTGAGATTTTGGTTTGGTTTTTGTCAGTTTGGGTTATGGAGGCTTGTTTTCACTTGTAGTCTGCTAATCTGACATTCTGCATGTAACTTTACCTTTGTGTCTTTTTACAGCTTCTGCCTACGGCCATAGAGCATCTCCAGTGGATGACGTTTGTGAATCCTTTTTGATTTACTGGTGTGTAGGGCAGGTAAACAATGATATTAAGGTAATTTGTCTGCAGATCTTATTTTTCATATTTTAAGTACATATAGAAAGTGGATATTTTCAGTATGTATGTATAATAGAAATTTGACTGTCATTGCAAAAAGCATAAATTCAGAAGAGAGAAATGGAAAAATATGTTAAAAAAAAATCAGTTCTCATGAACTGAACTTTTTCAAGATCAGTTTTTATTTTTGCATTGTGTATTGAAACATATATTTACATACATACCCGACTGCTGTTGCAGTAATGTCTATGCATCTCATGAAATATATTTCTACGTACGTGTTTAGCAGACTTTGGAGTTAGGAAAGGAAATACATTTTTCTTCACTTTATGTGTGAGATTTGTTGAAATTGATGGCAAAGTGTGACAAAGCAGCATGGGAATTTTGACTTTGTCCTCTGCTGAATGTCCCAGTGAATTGCTGTTTCTCTTTCCAGTGAGAAGCCATTTTAAAGAATCACATGTTGAGAGAAAAAGAAAGGACTCTACCACTTTATGAAAGTGATAACAGAGACAGTCTATTGGGAAAAATGCAACTCGTTAATAATAGAAAGTGTGTTTCTGATTGGTGCAGGCATGAATCATGTGTAATGCCTCCATTACCAATTAGTTAGTATGTGGATGCCACGAGGCAAACACGCACCTAAGTTTCTTCTCTGATTCGTTGGCAACAAGCAACTTCTTACCACACTCTAAATTGTAATGTTTTGCTCTTTTGCTAATGCAGCTCTTTTTCTGTTTGTGCATGTCCCTTTTCTTGCTGACTTTATCAAGGACTGTGACTGACCAGACTCAGTATCACATACACCACAGCATACAGGCCTTAGCCTAGGCTCACTTAATCAGGTACTTCATGTATGTCTTAATAGTCACACTGTGAAATTTGATTATGAACAATTTATTTCTGCACAGCTTATAATGTCTTACTGTACCTTACCTATGTGGAGTTCTTACGATTCACGTTTAGATTTGCAAATGCTCTTACAGCACGCGACTTCAGGCATCTGCACAGGACAGAACAGGTAGCACTGACTGAAATGCAGTCTCCTCTGGAACCCAAGGCAGCTCAAATAACATCATGGGCCCTTTCTCCCCAGTCTCTTTGTTCTGTTAGTGTTAATAAGGCCCTGTGCTAATGGTGTTCAGTTGCTTTTGTAACACAATTAGTATCCTCTGTGCAGATTCTATTGTGATACATGATTGAACCATTTGCTATTTCATATTAAATCCTTAGTGGAAAGAGTAGACAGGAGTTTTGCATGTTTTTGTGCTTACACTCAATGTGCACTTTGTTTGCTACAGAACCCAACAATGGCAGCAAAGATGACGAGACTTGTTGAAAATATTTTCAAAGGCATTAGAAGTAATGGAGATGTGCACAGTTCTTCTGGACGCTGTGCAAAGAGCAAATCAAAATCAGCATTTCTCTTTACAAGTCCCTTTATGCCTATGAAGTTTCTGTCAATTATGGTTGTACTTACAGTAGGGACATAAGCTAAGTTCTGGGTTCTACTGAATCTTTTTATTATGATTCTGCGACTTTTTTTTTATCTTTTCATTTTCCTTTTATTTTTCTCTCATCTTTTTGTTTGTTTGTTTGTGTTTGTTTTTTAATGCATATACCTGCAAAAAGTCCAGCAGTTTCATGATTCCATAGTGTCTGTAATGCTATCCTAGTGAAGGGAGTTTTACTTGAATGATACCTTGTAAAATAAAATGTACTGAAACAAATATGAACCTTGCTATTATTCATTTCATTTGTAATTTATATGTCCATTTTAATACAACTTATTTTAGTCAGAGAGAGGGTCTGTGTGATAAAGGAGAACAGAGATGACTGTAATTCTTTCAAGGTATTGCTACAACAGTAGCCAAGATCTTTACTGCTTATCATTATGCAGCATTTCCTCTTCTGTCAAGTGAAAAAAGTAGCAAAATTTGACTGGTTCTAGAATATCACTATCCTCTTTAAGCTGGTAGATTTTTCACCTGTCCCTTGAAAGCTTGGTCAGCAACAGTGCCAAGCATTTATTTTCTGGTATAGTTAGCTATAAGTTTTCTACTTCTGCCTTTATCTACAACAAATAGTTTATATAGATGTATGGTGTTCATGAGTACATCTGAGAAAACCAGTCATAGAGTAGCACATTTGGCTTCAACATATATCCTGCTTCCCTCTAGATGTCAGTCTCAGCAGACTACACTGTAATTAAACTTCTGCCACTGGAGAAATTTTTTCCTTTGTACTTTAATTTTCTGTGCTCTAGGTGATCAGTGCTATTCCAAGATATTGAGAAAGATTTCACATCAGGAAATTAGGATTAGATTGATTCCCTTGATCTGAATTCTTTGGATCATTTAGTGCACTGTGGAACTAATGGGCAGCTGCATGAAATAAATGCAGTGAAAGGTAAACTACAGCTTTGGATGGAAAGGAATGAGAGTAGCTGCTGCCCTGAAAGTCATGGGTCTTATTCAGATGAGTCCTTTAATAGAGGCTTCCCAGATGTTGAAGTCTGAAATTATCTAGTTTCCAACTTTTTTTCTTTCTTAAGGAAGAGATTGGAAATGTTTTGTGTTTTCTTCCGTATATAAGTTGTAGCTGGTCTTTTTGTCCACACCCAACCATTTTTTAGGGAAGAAAATTAGGCAGAGGATATCTTTAAAGTTAGAAACATTGATCATACTTTCAGCCTTTTGACTTTTTTTTAGAAGTATATATTTGTTTAAATAATTCTGAGGATAAATATCCACATACAGCTTAATGGAACTGTGACTGTAGAAACCGTATTGCTTGCTTTCTAATCTCTTTCAGTGAATTACCTGGAAAAGGCAATTCGTTCCCTTACAATGGACATGAGGTCTGGTGAAAGAAAGACCTTGCTTTTGAGATACCAGTGTGAGCCCATCTTTTTATGTCACTTAAATACATCCAGTAAGGATCAGCTTTCTGGTGCTCTTGGTGGAGCTGGATGTAAATCAGATGACCACGGAATCTGGTAAGTCGGGATATATTTTTGTTTTAAATAAGGATATAAAATTTTGATGAAAACTAGGGAGTTAAACAGAAGTGCCAAATACAAAGCAGCATGATTCTTCTCTGTAAATACCCTAATCTATCATTAGTGTTCGTTTGTGTCATATACATTCGCAGAAGTTACAAAGTGTATTATTTACTTGTGTATCTCTCCTTTTCACCACCAGCAACCCTAGCATTAAGTTATAAGATGTTTTGTAGCGAGATAAGTGGCAGAAACATTTCCTTCAAGTTTTTTTCTTCCTCTCAATATCTGTTTTTTTTTATTTTTTTATTTTTTACCATATGGTAAATGTAGTTTTACTCTTTGTAGAGTAATAATCATAGTTTTGCTTGGTAATAAACTAATTAAGACAACTGTACACGCGAAACCTAAGCAGGATTGGTGGTATCTGGCATGACTTGGAAGAATTTCATCAGCAGTGCATCTAGCAGTAGTTCTTTGAGATGCTAGATGCCTTGGTTTAATAGGATAATGGAGTAGCGTTGTGAGAGGGTCATATTTTGCCATGTTGCTTCTCATACAGGATCCTCCTTGGAAAATGAGTAATGCTTAATTGAGTGGACATAGGACTTGGAATTGATTTCTCAGCAGCTGGAGATAAGGTTTCTGCAGTGCTCTTCTCTTTGGTAGAATCAATTGCCCCCACACAAGTCACTGTCTGCTTCTGTTCTGTAGCACTAACTGACCAAAGCATTGGACTGCTCTGACAAAACATACCTCTAAGTGCTAGACACCAGCTGGACTGTAAACCGACAGTATGCCTTCTGTCACTTTGATTTGGCTCTTTAGTTGTTGACCATATCTCTGGGGGCTTACTGACAGGCAGGAATGTGTTCAGGATGGCTTTTTGGTACACACGCTGCAGGCACAGACTGCACGGGCTGCTGCCTCTTCACACTGTGCCACTTCTGCACTGAAGGCATTTGCTGTTAGTCAGTTTGTGCATCTGACTGTGCCAGCTAGCAATTGCCCACAGATACTGTTGCCTTCAGTGCATGGTGTAACGCTTGGTGAGATGTACTCCACGTCAGGAGGATGGCATTTGGTCCTTGGTAGGTGTAGCCAATGCCACACCATTCCTAGTTCCACCTGAGTTGTGCACCTCGTGCCCAGAACCAATGCAGTTATTCCGTTGTTCTCATGGTTGCATATGAAGCCCTCAGAAGCCATCAGTTACCAGTCTACTTTGTTCTGCCCCAACTTCTGTGGAGTGATTTTAATGCCCTTTTCTTTTGCAGGTCCCTTACAGCCCTTCCTGGCAGCCTGCAGTAACCAGTCCTTTTTCCATCACTGCTCTGCCTTGCTTCATAATTCCAGGCTCGACACTCCAAACATGGAGAAGCTCCTGGGTGTACTGCAACACCTCTCTGCTATAGGGTAATCCCTTCTTGCCATTATTCTGTTGGTTTTTGTAGAGATCAATACACGTGGGAACCTTTCTCTTCCTTCTTCTTCAAAACCTCTGCTTTGCTGTTTGCTTGCTCTGGTGTGAACAATGCTGGATGTTCTTTGTTAGCAGTTATCTGTTGGTGACAAATATTTTACGTGATAAAAACCTCTGGACTTTTACTCTTGCATGTGACAGTGGAGACGGACAAAACTGACATTTTCCAGATAAAACAGAACTTATAGCTACGAGGCACTTCAGGCTTTTGCGGGACTGTTAAACTTTAGAACCAAGGTTTCCATTGCTTATTGGTGATTGGTTGATTGTAACAGAGATCTTCATTGTGTCAGTTGGAAGTGTGCTGCTGAGTTTCATGGGTGTGTTACCTAATGGGATTGTTTCATTTCCCAAAGCAGGCATATGAGCTCAGCTGTTGTTCCCCATAGACTTCATTTTTTCCAAAGCTCTAGTATTCGTTGGATTTTCTTAGGAACAAATCTGAACTCTGGGAAAGCAATGTTTTCCTGTGAAGTAACCTGGTTTGAATCACAGCTGTCATTGGAAGTAAACTGAAAGAAAAGTTAGCCCAGAAATCCAGATTGTTTTTAATTGTTGCTTTTAATAAAGACAATCTTACAGTCAGTGCTGTGAATCTTTTTAACTGCACTTTGAAATATTCATGGAAGTGAATTCTTTCTTTTTGTCACTGGCTTTGTAGCATTTCATTGTTATGTTCACCTTGGTATCATTCTGGACTTTCTGAACATCTCCCATTTTTGAACTTGTACTTATCACTGGGGAAATCCCCTCACAACCTTTCCTTAGCTTTTCATTATATGGTGTCTCAATAGCACTTAAGTGAAAGTACAGTACCTGATGATTTTTGCCAAGAGTTTTCTTACTTTACCTTGAGAACTTTCAGCTGGGATACAGAATTCTATGAAACTCGCAATATACTGCAAGTTTTTCCTCATAAAATGAAAGTCATTTTCTGTAAAGTCTTCCCATTTTGTTGAAACACCAATTTTCAAGAACCAAATGTCAACTGATTTATGCAAAATCTTTTTCAGGAGCAAAAAGGACATATTTGAACTATTTCAACTCTGGAACTGATCAAAGATCTGCAGAAGATGACAAACCCAGTTCATTCAAACATCTGTACCAACCTAAATTCTGTATTATCAAATCTGGGACACGACACAGCTCACTAGCAGCATCTGCCAATCCAGCTCTTGCTGTGTATCTTTGCCCAAATTGGTACACGACTGATGGAAGTTACAGCCAGAAGTAAATTGTTCCAATCCTCAAGTGCGCTGTACATTTCTTTGTTTCACATAGAATTTCATCGGTATATCCATCATTCACGAATGGGAAAATGAAGAAGAGAATTAGATTAAAACCAAACTTCAATGAAATAAACTTGATACATCAGATGTGAAATTTTCATTTGTTGTGATTACCGAAGTGCTCAGCATTTTCTTTGCCTTTGTTTACAGAACATCTGTATTTTCTCACTCTTTACATGATGCTTGCACATCAACGCTCAGTTTTTCACGTGTGCACATAGGTGCACCACCTCTGCTTCAAAAGCTCATAAGCCTGCAGGAGGCACGTGGTTGTGAGCTCACTGCTGGCTCCAGAGATGATGCGCTGCCACAGTTCGATGCACGAGAGGGGAAGGAAGCCCCTTTGTCACCCTTTCTGGGAGAGGGAAAGCAAAACTACACCATTAAGATAAGGAGAGAGAACAAATTTATGACAGGTGGTACAAGAATGTAAGACAGTAAGAAATCGAGTTACAATCATTAACTTCAAAGAACAATGCCTCTCTCTCCCATTTGAAAATAAGGTACAGATGAGTCACAGGGGTACAAAAGCAGAGTGCAGCAGACACAGCATTCAGTGGCATGGGGTGAGGGGGGAGGGGGAGGGAGGGGTGCACAGTGCAGTGGTCAGGTCCTGAGACCCATGTCATTCCCTGGGCAACCTCAGGTGTCAGCAACATCAGGAGAATGTGGAGCACTGCCTTTAAGAGCAGCAATACTGTGAGGGTGGGTTGGTGGGCCCAAGCTGTGTAGTTTCTACTCTGGACCAAAAAGCGGGGCTGGCAATCAGACCAGAAGTGCCCATTTCAATTGCAACTTCATGAAGAGAACACCAAACTGCAACAGGTGTGAATAGGTTCATTCACAAGCTGTATGAGTTTGCTCTTTATTTAAAAAAAAAAACAAACACGTATCCCAAGTCAAAAAGATAACAGCAGGAGTTAATATCAACTGAAGATATTACACCTTTTTCTATGCCTCATCCTCTTAACCCTAACTTTCCTTGCCACACCCCTTACCCTAGCTCCTGGAAGATGCCCACAGACTTAAAGTCGGGTGTCATGGTTTTGTGATTTTTCTGTTGTCAGTATTTCACATCAGAACATCATGTGGACCAGTGGGAGTTAACGAGTTAATGTTCTGGTTCCGTTTACTGTCGTGGACTCTTTGAGTATCCTGATGGGAGGCGAGGGGGTGGCATCTCCAGAGGACCTGGTGGGAAGGGGAGGTGGGGTGGAGCTGCGGACGGGACCTGGAGCGGCTCTCTCTCCCGCTCTGGCCGGGCTCAGCCATCTCAGCAAGTTGCGGAGAAAGCATGTGCTTTCCCTCGCACTACTGTGGTTTGACTCTCATTTTTTGATACTCTTCTCTCGTTTTGTTAGATTTAGTTAGATTCAGTCAGTTACCCTTCCTCCTCAGATCGTTGCCGTTGTGTTTTCTCTTCGTTACAACTACCGGCCAGCTCGCTGTCCTTCCCCCTCTCCCACAGCGCACTTGGCCTGGGGCCGGCCAGGCCGCAGCAAACCGTTCCTACTATTTTTTTTTTTCCCCCCTCTCTTCTTCCCGGGGTCTGTGCCCCCCTGTCAAGGACTTATATCTAAGGATAAGCCGTGACATCGGGTCTCAAATCCATAGGACTCCTTTCACAGTACCCCTTAAAAAAAGATATCAGACTTGTTTCATACACTTAAACTGAATGACCAGTGGTATCAGCATCCAAACTCTGAGGATTTTTCTCCCCTGCACTACCAGGTTCTTCTTAGCACAAGACTTCTGTTGCTCCTATAAAACAACGGCCAGCAGTACAAAGCAAACAGCTGCTGGGGACTCTGAAAACAGAGCCTGATCCACACAGCACATCTGAACTTCACAAGCAAACCTAAGCCTCCTTCTTGGCTGATGATAATTTTCAGATATTTTATGAACTAGCTGAGAAGAAACATCTTTTTGTGTTGGTTTGATTACAGGGATTTTTTCAAAAGACTTCCCTATTGGCTTCACTCTGCTCCCACCTGAGCATACAGAGCCTTATGATACACTTTCACTCTCAAAAGCTTCTAACAGTTCCTGCCCCAAGGCCAACATCTCCAGAGCCATCCTTCTTGTGCAAGTCCAAGAAACAAATTCACAGCACAGTTTTTCTGAGCTACTATAATATCAGTAATGTTTTGATGGTAGAAAGACAGCAAATAATCCATCAGATATATTCTGGCACATCTCCAGTGAAAAACAGCATTATTCAAACACCTGTGTTTCTAAAGTAGATCTATATATGGTAAACACAGTAAGCAGCAATGAGAGGCTCTATTTTTAAATCTTTCAAAAGAGAGAAGCGTCTATATCCACTTTTCTTGACAACAGAAACACATTATCAACACCCAAAGCCCTTCTGCCATAGCAAAGGCAGACGACATTGATTTGCGGAATCAAACTCTCCAACCCACGTAAGGTTATAAGAGCAGGTACATTTTATTTCAGCGCTGCACCACACGCTGGCTGCAAGGGGGATTGCTCCTCCTAACTTGCACACCAGAGAACAGGGCCAACTCAAACATATTCAGAAGTGTTACCCAAGACCCATTGACATATTCATTACTTTTCCGAGAATTCATTTACATACTGTCCCCCTCCCCAGTGCATGCACAGTAGCTTCCATTGGATGAAGGCTCGACATCTTCCTCCCCCTCTGGTGGTCGTTCCAGGATGAAGTCAGACGTCTTCCTCGCCATGTTCTTCTGACCTTTGTCCTAGTTTTGAGCTCTTCTCCCGCCCTGCATACCTCAACAATTTCTAATTCTGCCTATCTTTCCTCCCCCTTGCTTTCTTAGGGGCCCTCTACTGCTGACTGGAGAAGGTTCCCTTGAGAATGTGTCTGGGCTAGCAAAGGGTTAAGCAATAAGTTCCCCTTGAGCTAGCAAGAGGTTAAATTAAGTGATGCTATTTGCGAATTTATTTTGAGTTAGCAAAACCAAGTGACGTTATGGACCTCTTACATCTTGTTCTTCAGCTTATTACCTCATCCTGCTTGCTACATTCTTTTGTCTTGGCATCCCCTAACTCAACATGTATGTAAAAGAGCATGCACATTGCCTCCTGAGGTACTGGAGCCCATAACTCACCTTCAGAACTCCATGGGTTACTGGTGCTTTACACAGATGCAGCTTCACTGAAGTTTCATAGGTGTCAAAGAACACCTGCAGAAGGCAAGAGGCAGCAGCCAGAGGACAGTACATGAAGTCCCGATGCCTGTTTTAGATCTGTGCCTCTCTTTGGTGTCTTCTCAAGATCTGTCTTCTTCCTCAGCCTTTCTGCAAGGCTGCACTTCATTGGAAGGCCTCTGCCATCAGCTTCTTGCACAGAGAAATCTAAAAATACCTGAAAGGCATCTGTTTGGCGGAAAAATTCAGCTCAGCCAACCACCACCTTCAGATTAAATTTGTCTATCTGCTGTTAAAATTTTATGCTTTTTCTACAGTCAATACAAATCTGCAATGTATTTCCCCCTCTCCTACATCAAACACACCCTTTCATGCTGTCCTATTTAGATGAAGGAACAGCTCACAAAGTGTTCTTTCCAACAGAGGTTTTCTGTGCCTGCCTTTCTCAGTAAGATTCAATAGAATCCCATGCTCCATTCCTAAAACAAACTATAATTTTTCCATGTCACAGAAACCAGTTGTCAATAGAAGTCTTGTCCTGCTAGGCCACATTCACCAAAAGTTCCTCAACTATTTTTACAGACAAAACTAACTCGTTTTTCAACTACTGTTGAACTAAACAACTAAACAACTGTTTAGATGTTGTGTTGAGTGACATCGATTACTGAGAACTATCGGTGACTGGTGCACGGTTGGTCTGGATGATCTTGTAGGTCTTTTCCAACCTTAGTGACTCTGGGATTCTATGATGTTGCTAACTGACCTACCACGGCTGTTACTGACTTCAAGACCTGCTACTTCATGCTGGCAGATTAATTTCTTAGCTACTTTTCTCCCTGCCCCAATGGCAATCACACTTCACGTTCTCCCTTGACAGGCTGGAGTAGTAGCAAGTTGTACTGGTGGGTTTTTTAAGTTCCGTCTAATCTCCAGAGGTAATAAATAGTCTGAACAAAAAGGGTGCAGCAGGGCTCTCCCTAGGACACCCATTTTCTCAGCAGAGTTCACAGTTACTTAAAATGCACAAGACATCTACAAAAGCATCACGCTCCAACAATGAAGGAAAACAAATCCAGGATGCTGTAAAGACACAGCATCAATAGGTCTTAGGAGGTGACATCTGCTCTGTGGGCACAGGATGTATACAAATTGCACCTCATCTCTTCCCCATTTTCCTCCCCATGATTTCTACAGGCATTTAGAGACATTGTGGAAAGGCAATGTAAGGCTTCAGAGAAGAGTGGATGTACATGAGATTTCTCACTTCCCTGGTGCTAGAGTACTGCTTGTCTAGACAATGAATATTTTTCAAACCAACCAACCAACCAACCAACCATTGCAACAAACAACTGAAATGACATTTCCCTTGCAAAATAACCAGCCTGTCTAAAGATCTCCCCTCAGAGACTTGCTCAGGAGGCCAGAACCATTATTCCCATTTGGCAGGCTTACTCACAGAACAGCAGGCATCACCCGCTTCACCGTGAATCACATGGACACCAACAGGCTGCTGGTGGAAGGAAATTTCTCCTTTGCTTTCCTGCAAAGATACAAGGATAAAAGCCTCAGTTCCTCTGAGCAACAACTGAAAGCAACACCAGA
Source organism: Perdix hodgsoniae (assembly GCA_035772895.1). NCBI lineage: Eukaryota > Metazoa > Chordata > Aves > Galliformes > Phasianidae > Perdix > Perdix hodgsoniae. Next base: position 31,098 of record JAPSGF010000204.1, read on the forward strand.
AAGCAGTTCAAAAGCAGTTCCTGGAGATGTACAATGGAGTCCTTCACAGTTAACACAAGCTTACATTGCAGCCTTTGGAGAAACAAAGTCCTCTGCAGTCCTTGTTCTGCAGGGCTCCTTATGATCACCTTTCAGGCACAGCATGAGAGCTTTTCTTGTACAGATCTATGCCATAAGTACCTTTCTCCACCCCAAAACAAACTCTGACAGAGTTGTGGTGCACACATTGGATGCTGATCAGAGCAGTAAAAGAGGGGAAAATTGGATACAAGTGAGACAGAAATAAAGAAGAGGAGAAGAGCAGAAAAAAAAAAGGACAAAGGTAAGAAAAAAGCGCAGAAGATGAAAAGTGTAATAGAGGAAAGGACTAGATACAGGCAAGACAGCAAAGGGAGGAGAGGAGGAGGAAAGGATGGAAGTAAGAAAGATATGCAGACGAGGAGAAGAGCAGAAAGGAAGATGAGCGAGTAATGGTAAGAGAGAAAAGCAGAAGTGGAGAGGAGCTGAAGAGAAGAGAGAATATCAGTGTGGCAGAAGTACAGGAGATGGGAAGAGAGGACACAGGTCAGTGTGAAGGTCAGAACAGACAAAGAACAGAAGGGAGGAAGATTGGACAGAAGAGCAGAGAAGTAAAAGAGCAGTAAAGTAGAAGAGCAGACAGTGTTCAGAACAGTAGAACAGTAGAACATAAGATGTGCAAGGAAGATACAGTTACATCAGAAGAGCAGATGAGGAGAACAGGAGAAGAGAGGATACAGGTAAGAAAGAAAAGCAGAAGAGGAGTACAGATGCAGGATATGAGTGAAGATACAAGGAAAAAAACAGCAGAAGAGGAGTGGATAACACTAAGGGAGAATAGTTGAAGTGTAGATGAGGAGAGCAGAAAAGGGAAGCAGAAAGAGGGAAGAGCAGGAAAGACAATGCTGCCTGTTCTGTCCTCGCTAGCAATGCCCCAAAATACATCCAAAGCTAGGAGAAAACGCCTATGATATAAAGTTAGTGATGGTATGGAAAGAATGTTTGGGTATGAAAAACCGATGATCCCTGGAGGTCCCTTCCAACTCCTATGGTTCTGTAATTCTGTGATATCTGATAAGAGAGACAGAAAGAAAAAACTACAAAGTAAGAGTTGTTTTTTTTTTATTCTAGTCAGCACGCCATAACTAAATCTTCCATACTATGACTTTTACCTTGATAGTGATGATCCCTTAACCTCACACATTTAACACAACACTTTCTGTTGAGATTCCCACAAGTGGCAAAGTGTTAGTGCCACTTTTCTGCCTGTCTCTTTTGTTGTCTGTATTTTCTGGAATGCGAAGATTTCTTTTAGTGGCCTACAAACACTGTCCAGATAACCAAGCAGTGCAGGAGAAGGCAGGAATAAGAGTCAGGAGCAAGGGCAGAATGGTTTCTTTGTTACTAAATTGAATGACTGTGTTTTCTGCATGTGGATTTGACATAGTGCTTCTTATAAGGCCTAACAATGGGATGAAATGTACAGGTGTGCTTGCAAGTAGGCAAAAGAGAACTGCAAATCATGGTAAGTCTCAGCACTGTACTGGGGACCCTGCTTGGACGTGAGAGCCCCACCACCTTCTGCCTATGAGCTGTGTAGAGTCCTGTCTCAAGCTGTGGATTTCCTTAGCTAGACAGTCATTCTTCTGGAAAGTCCAAACTCCTCAAGTTACATTGCCACGTCAAGAATCTTAGATTGAGTTATTTAGAAATACCTTTTTGTTAGTGGTCAAGTAAAACATGACAACAGAGGCAGCAGAGGGTAATCCCAGGAAAAAGAGAGAGACTGAAAAAAATCTTTTCTATTAACCCCAGACTTGATGGGAAAGGAAAAGTTGAAACAAGCATGTGTGTTTGGGGGTGCTCCCGGAAGCACTGCTGAGACATTGAGAGATGAAGGGTGGATCTAGGCGCCCCCAGCTCGAGGTACTCACAAGCTCACGTACTGGTTCAGGCTGTGACCTGGCAATTCCACTGCAATCTTCTATAAGTAAAATAAATGTTTTGTTACTGGTTTTCTTTCTAGTAGCCTCAGGCTAAGATCCCTCTGAACCTCCAGCTCAATTTCTCTGCACAATGCTGTGTGGTCACTGTGCCCCTGTGTTGAAACCACCCAGTCCCACTAAGGAGCACAATCCACACAAATCAAATTCAGAGCAACCCAGCTCCTTTGGGGCAGAAAGGAAGAATGCCTGTATATTTCAACTGCACTAAGTCTGTACATACTATAAGCAAACATCAACTGAGTAACTCTGTCTCACAAGCAACAAAAGAAGTGCAGGCTCCTGGTGACAAAGGATCCACAAGGATCTGAAGACATGAACATGCTTAATATAAGATGAATCTCAAACTTGGGGTGTGGAGAAATTTTATATAGTCAGAAGTATTACTAAACGCAAAGATTACTGGATTTGTACCCATCCTCTTTAGTGAGGAGGCCAACTCCATATTACTTTTGTTTTAGTTTAGATTTTTCAAGGGTTTAAGGAAACCGAAGACTCGATACCCTCAGGTGTCTGTAGGATCTGCAGGATGTGTACATGCAGGAGCAAGCCCCAGGAGTTGCATGCAGCAGTGAACTGTATGCAAAGTATGGGCAGTGCCGTGGCCGGAGTGAGCCCAGCTGTGCTGTGGTAGGTCTGACACTGCTGTCAGCCCCTCAGATGCTTTGTGGGAACATCTCTCAGAATATAATGAAGAAAGATGATTTATCTGGGGACAGCGTGGTGAGGTCTGTGCCTTGAATAAGGAAGATGCAGCATTGCAGACAGACTTTATGGAGCTGCTGCCCAGGAGATTCAGAGACTGCAATTTGTGCCCAAGCATGTGCCATTTTAAGAGATGTTCACTTTCATCCTCTCTTCCCTCTCTGAAGAGCACTACTTCTATACCCACACACATGCCCATGTGTGTTCCTGCACCACAAGCCCTGGCAACAGGAAATTATTTCACGTTTCCATCACAATAACTGCACTGTTGTAGTTCAGCTTGTGCCAAGTATCAGTTTTAAAACACAGCTCCTCAGCTCCCTTTGAATCACTGTGCACAGTTAGTGCAGAAGAGAAAGTTCTCTACAAATTAACAACCTGTCTCTGCATGCAGCAATGACACTACACCAGCACGATGTGACAACAAGCACACTCTACCACACACAATTCAATGCAGGTTGCATATGCATGTCTATTCTATATACACTTTGTTTTAGTACCCAAGAAAGGTCAGCAGAACCATGTAAAGAGCTTTAAAGAGAGAGACGCTTCATAGTAATTTCCCATTAATATTCATTATGAATTGCTAAGGTAGATGCTCAAGAAGTGCTGAGATCTATCATGAAAAGAATTGCTATGCTGAGACCAGGAAAATGTCAAACATGGGCATTAATTCTCAGTGGAATTTGCCAGTGCAATCCATCTCCCACAAATAATGCTTTCATTCAGACTACTAAAACATGATAACCTATTATGCAGCATTTTATCAAGTCACTATCCCTGTACTAGCAGACGGAGACTCTAGTACAAAGCAGCAGATTCATCTGGCTACAGCACTCTAGTGCTGCAGTAGCAGGGCAGTGAGAGGTGTCAGTGCTGGGGCTGGATTTGCCCTCCAGCCCCGCGCTCCGAGCAGTCTCACCACTAGCACTGACCGCAGTCCTGCACATGGATTTCCTCTGCTTGCATCCCTGCTGTGCTCATGCATGCTCCCTGCAGTTGTCAGGCACACACATGCATGCTTGTGCCCCTGGCTCATATTGTGGAGCTCTGCACAAAATGGGGCAGACAGCATCCTTCTGAGGGCTGAGATTGAAGGGAACAAGAAAAATCCCAAACATGACACAGAGAATAGTCACACCAAAGTTTTATGAGGCTGTTACTAAACATAGTATGACACGGGCTGTGAAACAACGCTGGGGGAGAAAACAAGGCATTTACCTGGTCTGAACAAGGTAGACAAGTTCTCTGAATCTACAGCCATTTCTCATCACTTCATTCTGTTTTTCGGGGAGCAAAAGCTGCACCAAGGGAGCAGGCAGAGGATGGGGAGAAGAAAAAGAGCAGGTCAGTGAGTGGGGCTAAGCCAGCCATGGAATAACACATACAGCAAAACAGTCACATTAACTTGCTCCAAGACATGCTGAGTCTCAGGGAATTGAGGAGCAGAGTCATCAGATGGGAAATATTTCTGAGTAAAGATGCAAAGCAAACCAAGTGATTGTCTCTCTTCCAGCAGCCAGTCCAACGTTTACCACAAGACAAAGAGAGAATAGTATACACAGGGAGATCTATTGGCTTTATCTTACAGTGTAACTGCACTTACGACAAAATTCCTTTGAAATTCACCTATGCTTTTTAATTTACATACCCTGTTCCCATACAATTTTGCCAAAAAAGAGTCCTTGCTAGCCAAGACTTTATTGATAACATTTACAGACAGGACTAGCTTAGAAATGCTGCTAGTTCCTGTGGTCCTCTCACTGTCTGAAAAAAAGCAGCCTATGCCCAGTAAGCTAGCAGCTAAGACAGTGATTACAGGAGTCCCCTGGAGAGGATGTCTTATTGGCCATCCCTCTTGTAGAGATAAAAAACACTAGAGGGGAAGCTAGTTACAATACAATGCATGTGGAAGTCTTACACAAAAACATAAATAGTTTTATAATGCTATGTGTGTGCTGAAGAGGGATCAACAGCCATGAAACAAAAGCTTTCTGCTGTTTCCACAGTGGCCTTAGAAGCTCCTGCTCTCCCTCCAAGAATAACCCTTCCACCAAACTCCGACAGGTCCGAGCTTGGAGCAAAGCAACAGACACTTTACTGCCTGTTTTGTTTGTCTGGAGCTCCACAGTCTCAGCCCTACCATGAACTGTCTGCATAGCCAACCAACGCAGCTACAGACACAAAATGAACACAAGTGCTCTGTTCAGTCTAACTGTAAGGCATCATAATATCAAAATTATTTTACTCTTCAGGTATAAGGCTGATTAGAAGGCACAGTCTCACTGCAGTGACAGAGCCCATCCAGCTGTGCTGAGCAGCATCTGATGCAGTGGTGTACAAGGGAGGAGATCTTTTTACATTTTTCCAGGATGGAATTTAAGGTTAACTCCCTGGCAAAAGCAGCCACACGCAGCTGAAATATCTGCTGCTCAAACTCAGCCATAGCAAAAGTTCATTAAGTTTCCAAACAACTGTTATATCTGATAACTTTTTTCTGACAACAGTAGCAATGCACGTTTTCTTTCATAACTATCATACTTTGAATGTCTCCTTCTTGTCTGTCCTCTCATTAATTTGTGATGTTTTCACAATTCAGTAAAGAAAAAGAGGGAAAAAACACAGAGCAAATGCCACTGTATGGGAGCTGCTGAATCACAGCCTGAACCTTTGATTAGTTATCTGAGGCAAGCCGTATGTCAGCCCTGGGAGCACAGGTGAAAGCAATTCACCTGTGTTGCAGGAAGGGGTGGAGCCAGGCTCCACCTCTCCAGACCCATTTAAGTGCTGACTGCCAGGGAGGAAGGATCTCTTCTGAGAGATCCACTCCTTTGGAGCCCTTTACTGCGAGCCCTCTGCACGGGTAAGCGTTTCTCCTATTTTCTCTTTGTTCCCCTTGTGCCTAACTCTTTATTGGTTTATTTTCACACCTTGACTATACATCTATTTTTGACTGTACTTTTCAATTATATTATTCTTTCCTTGATTGTACATGCCACCCTTACACATCACTTTGTAATGTATGTATTGGGTGAAAGTAGTGTATGTATTGGGTGAAAAGTAAGTCTGATAGTCAAAATTAAGAAATGTGATACTAATTCTCCTGTGAAATATTTCCCTATTAAAAAAAAATAAACAAAAAACAACAACAACAAAAAACACAACGTAAAACTCCAGGGCCCAAATATCCTCAGGACAAACCCTGAGGAAGTTAAATGCCTTCACACCAAGCAAACTTAGATATGCAGACTCATCAAAACATAAAAAAACACTCAGATACCTGCTGGGATAGTGACACAGTGGGTGGCAGACAATCCAGAAGATTCCTGGAGTCTGTTGAGGATAAATTCCTGGTCCAGGTAATAGATGGACCAACCCAAGGTGAAGCCTTACTGGACCTGGTGCTCACCAGTGCAGAAGAGAGCACTAAGAGGTAATGAATAGAGGCAGACGGGGCTGCAGTGCTCATGCTCTGGTGGAATTAGTGATCTTGAAGAACGCTGGCCTGGCAAAAAGCACAGCTAGTTGAGCGCCCTAAAAAGCACCCTTCTGAGAGCACCGCAGCTCTCAGAAGTAGTTGAGCAGCGGAGGCAGGTGACCGACATGGCCTGCAGCTTAAACTGAGGGAAAAGAGGGAAATATACAGGAAGTGGAAACAGGGTGGTGTAGTCTGGAAGGATTATAGGTCTGTTTTCCGTGTCTGTAGAGATAGGATTAGGAAAGCCAAGGCGCAGATGGAGCTGAACTTGGCGAAGGATGGTAAAGATAACAAGGGATTCTACAGGTACATAGGCAGGAAGAGACATCATGGATAGTGTTGCCCCTCTGATGAACGGTAATGAGGAGTTGGCTTCCTCAGACACAGAAGAAGCTGAGGTACTCAATGAGTGCTTTGCCTCAGTCTTCGTGGGTGGTCAGGCTTTCCATGTCTGCCAGGACCCTAAGCCTCTAGGTGAGGGTGTGGAGAGTGGTTTCTGTCCCACTGTAACAGTGGAACAAGTCTGAGTCCTCCTCATGAAATTGAACATGTATAAGTCCATGGGGCTGGATGATATCCATCCTAGGGTTCTGAAAGAGATGGCTGATGTGGTTGCAGAGCCGCTCTCCATCATATTTGAAAAATCATGGCTGTCTGATGAAGTCCCCAGTAACTGGAAGAAGGGAAAGGTTCCTCACATTTTTAAGAAAGGTAGAAAGGAAGACCTAGAGAACTACAGACCAGTGAGCCTTACCTCTGTGCCTGGGAAGATCATGGAGCACATCCTCCTATAAACTATGTTAAGTCACAGATGAGATAATGAGGTGATTAGAGACAGCCAGCATGGCTTCACCAAGGACAGATTGTGCCTGACCAATCTGATGGTGTTCTACAATTGACTGATAGCTTCAGTAGACAGGGAAAGGGCAGTGGATGTCATCTATCTGGACTTCTGCAAGTCTTCTTCAGCGCAGTGTCCAAGCTGAGCACCAACACCTACACAAGTACCCCGAGCTAATGCTGCCAGGGAAATACACAACCTGCAGCTCCTCATGGCTCACAGCATGAGCACTGGGAGCTGTCGTAGTTTCAGGTGGGATGGATTTTTCTTCAGAGTGTCTTGTAGGATTGTATGTTTTGGTTCTAAGAGAAAAACACCACTGATAGCATTTCCATGTTTATAGTTCCTGATAAACAGTGCTGTACAGAGTGATTTGAACATTTGCACTGTTTGAGAGGTATAAGTGCCTCCCAGGGGGGTAAGGAGTTACTTGAGCTATTGAATACGTGTACCTCCTCCTCCCTCATTGTAGATCTTTCTGTGTATTGAGAAATGAGGGACAGTATTGTCACTATGAGAAGATGTGTTATTTGACCTTTCAGAAAAGCATGGCGCTCAGCCCTCATTACCAGGAGTGGGGTGGGCATGACATAACTGGCATAACTTGCGAAGTGTTTTGGATCATATTAGTGCTCTATAAAATGAGGCTTGTATCCAAGCCAGAAAAGGAAAATTGTTTATTTGTGCAGTACTTGGAGCTGCTTTAAAAGCTGCCATGGAGTTCTGAGATGAAAAGCATTTGGCAGAAATCCAGACCATACAGGCATTGCAGGAAACAGGTAAAGTAACACAAGAATTGGTAAAAACTCTGCAGAAACAAACAGTAAACCTCACGGAACAATTAGAAAGAGAGAATCGTAATTCAGCTTTGTTGCAAATGGCCTTTAAGGAACCATTAATGTGTAAGGATACCAGTGACACTGTTATACATAGCGTGCCTCAAGAGAAAACTTATTCTAAGGAAGAACTACAAGGAATAAAGGAAAGGCTAGATAAATTAGAAATCCCAATAGCCCCATTGCGTCCTTTGATAAAAACCAAATATGCATACGATAACAGTGAGGATCTAGACCCTTAAATGAATGTTAAATAGATTCCCTTCTCAGCCACTGAACTAGCAAAACTGCAGAGAGATTTTAGCAGCTCTCCAAAGGAATCTGAGGGGTAATATGGAGGGTTAGACTCACTGATGGAGACCAAATACTTTTAACTGAAAAAGATGCAGAAGGATATTGGGGACCAGGAGTGTTTTCAGCTACTGACAACGATTGTGCTCCCTGGTCCTTAATACAGAGGGCTGCCTATCAGGCAGGTTGTCTTAACCTTTTAGAAAGGAGACATTACTGGAACAGTAGATCAGCTAGTAGAGACTGTCCAAAAGCCTGCCTGCCTCCAAATGATGTATGATAGAAAGCTGTAGCCGCACCATGAATCACCTATGAGGATGCCTGTTAGTCCTGAGAGGATGACCCTTTAATCAGGGGGTTTCCAGACCTGTTGAAACTCATAAGCATACAACTGCAAGGAAAGATACAGACTACGTCTCAGGGAGAAAGAGCTCAGGCAGTGTTAGAAGGAGCTGAAACCTCTAACCATCTGCAGTCAGGAAACAAAGTATGGAGGTGGGAGGAGGCTGCCCAAGAGTTAATTAACTATGGGCAGGTGGTTTCTTCCTCCGATAAATTTGAGCCAAGCGGATTGAGGCCTGCAGCAGACAGCCTTGCCCCCAGGCCATCTAGCCCAAAGCTCAATGGAACTGAAAGGTTTTCATTCTGAGTAAAAACAGGTAGGCAAAACATTGATCATAAACACAACGGACTTTGGACTCTAGGCTGGCAAAGAGGTATTCCATGAGATTTGATGGATGGAGTAACAACAGAGAGACTTGAGATGTTGGTGTCTGGATGGCTGACTAAGGTTGAGGAAAGAAAAGCCCCTGGACCTAGTGCTTCTCCCAAGGAACCTGAATGGCTATCCAAGCCATTGGAAAAGTGATGCCTTACCCCTCTTCACCCCTCCCAAATGAGCTGGGGGTAGAAAGGGGGGGCACATAAAGGGTGGATGCATTAGAAAGCTCACAACAAAAGGAACATGAAATCAATGCTTGCTGGGTTGTTCCCTCATTTTTTTAACCATACTAACAAAGCAAGTCGGGGTCTTATTTTATTTTGCAGAACATGCCCGTGGAACTCTAGAAAGGACTCTAATACGTTTTTTGTGACAGAAATACTGAAGATCTGATCAGGAGAATCCTGAATATAGCTCTTGATTATATTTTGTATTTTGGTTGTAATAGTACTATGTTTAGGGTTGTTGTGGGTAGTAACATACCTATATTCATTATATTATTTATTTGTTATCATTAAATGTATGATCATCTCTTTTCACTTTTCTTCCTTCTATTCATTATGTAACATTCACGTCACCACTCCTGAAGAATCATGGAGTGATATTTGTTCCAAACTGAATGACTGTAATTGTTGTTTAAAAAACTGAACGTTAACGATGAAGTTGTTAAACAAACTGCCCATAAACAAACTACCCTACTTTTTTTACTGTGCAGTGTTGCAATTCTCTGTTTGTTTCTTGTACTTACACAAGGTGCTGGATCCTCTATGTACTTTGTAACCACTTCAACTGAGGAGAATTCTTAAGATCAGGGCAACATTTGTAACCAAGCCTGAGAACTCTTCTGTATTATATATAAAACTGTACAAAACATTTGATTCCCCACCCCCTCCCTCCTTTACCCCTATGTTTACTACCTTTTTATCAACATCACAGATGATCACCAGTGTCCCATTTTAAGCAACCTTTGAGTCACAAGGTGGTACAAGAGATTATTCTTTTGCAGCATTGTCTCAAAGCTTGCTGAGGAACACAGACGGACACAGCCTGGGCAAAGGTTGAAAAATCCTTTGTCTGGGGGACACAGATGGACACATCCAGACAAGCCCTGGGCAAAATTGGTGAAGTCTTTTGCCTGAAGACTTGCAGGCCAGGGGCAACAAGAGAGAGAGATCAGCCATAGCTTAATGACTGGGAAGGAGTCTTCTGTGTGGGTTTATCTTGAGGAAGATGCCATCTCAGGGGTACTGCACATGGCTCTTACCGAAATGCCCAGGAATGCCATACTGACAGAAGGACAATAAACAACAACCTTGAGGAAAGGTGCCTGACATCAGAAGGCTCACGAGGTGATGGACTCTCCTACGCCTGCTGCCTGAGACCTGCCTGCTTCCTCCTAGACTTGCTCTGCTGCTGTACATGCTTGCTGCCTAAGGCCAACCATGCTGCTGCTGCTCTGTCCTGCACTTTTGCCTTGGACCATCAGAACAGCATGCAACAGGATGCTGCTGGATCTTGGTGGTGACTATCCCCGCTTTAAGCAATTCTTGCTTTTTCTCTACCTTTCCTATTGCCTACTTTCCCTTCCCCATCACCCTCATTCAGAGTTGCCAATCTCCATTTCCCCGTCCCCCTGATTAAGATTTGTAATAAACTGGTCGGACCAATATTTGAACTGGTGTTTCTTAATCTCACACCAGGTATACATGAACCAAACAACCTCCTCTATCTCCTATAAATTGGGGCTAGACAGAGCCAAGGCCATGCTCAGTGAAGGACACAAGGAACAGAATAAAGACAGCTGACTTAATCTGGCCAAAGGATATTCCATACCACATGACATAAAGTGGAAAAAGTTTTAAAAGGTGAGGGATTAGCTGGGGATCACTTGGGGGTCGTGAGCAATTCCTGGTTTATCACTTGTTATACGGACACAAATACATTACATAAATATAGTCATTACTATTATTCTTTTCACTATCTTAGTAAATTGCTTTATCTCAACTCATGAGTCCTATAGTTTTTTTTCTCCCCTGATTCTCTCCTCCATCCCACTGGGAAGAGTGGTGCGGGGGAAGGACTGTGTGGTGCTGAGCCACCCCACAAGCAGGGGCACGGGGCAAGGGGGCAATCAAGAACTGCACTGCGTCCAGGAAGAAATGAAAATGGCCTTGAGGTACACAAGTCAACTGTTTTGTTTTCCAAAACATAACATATCACATAAATGAAACATTTCCCTCAATAAAAGCACTTGCAAGGATGCTTTAAATGACTGAGAGCATAAGAACCCATTAACGTTACACTGCTGACTAAATGTTATTGCACACAATGCAGCAACTCCTGCCTCCAGGTACAACAAGCAGAAGGTGTTGGGCTGGTTTTGATGTAGAAGAGTTTGAGCACGGATCTGAAGCCTTCATGGAAAGTGCCTTGCAGAGCATGTCATGTCCCGCACCAGGCAGAGCACTGCACATCTCTCATCTTTCTGAACTTGTGAGGTTTGAAACCATGGTGTTTGTTGGGAGTTTGTTTCCCTGAACTCCAGAACACATTGAACTGTTTCCTGGCAATTCACAGCTTGCAGAGTGTGAAACACAACAAAGAAAGAAGGAGATTTAGGCTGGATGTTAGAAAATACTACTTTTCTGAAAGAGTTGTCAAGCGCTGGAATGGGCTGTGATTCTGTGAAAGAAAGAAGCAAAGGCCACAGCTATGCACAGAAACATGCTGAAAGGACATAGTAGGAGAAAGAAGCCAGCACAAGTCAACTAAATAGATTCCAAAGAATCAATTTATATCTCAGAGTTACAGAATTTTGCACACAAAAAGCACTGCTATACAAATAGCAGTGTTTTGAAAGCAGCGTGTCCAAATCAGCCTCCTTGCCCTGCTCTAACTGCTCAGCCAAACACAGAAATAAGACACACAAACTTTGTTTCTTTGCTCATGGAGGCAATGAAGCTCATGTTTTAGTGATGTACAGAACTGCATCTCCAGCTATTGCGTGTTTTGCTAACCACAAGCTCAGCTGTGAGCTGTCACTCAGCCTGGCACCACAAGCAGAAAATAAGTGTACATAAAGAAATGTCCATATCCATATATGCAATTATGGGTGTGAGGAATAAAAGGTTCATTCGGCCACGCGCAAAGTGGGAAGCAGATAGGCAGGAAAAAGGAAGGAATGCAAGTCCAGCTCTCCTACACAAAAGAAAGGGTGAGCTGAGTCAGCACAACAGGAGGAGTTATGACACAGCTTAAGAGCTTACAGATGCTTCAGCTTTCCAAAGGGTAGGGTAACTCTCACCATTACTCTACAGTGGTCTTATGGATGCTCCATACTGATTTTCAGTGCCTGAATTTGAGATAGTACTAAGCTGCTTGTGGAGGGAATGCTTGAGGTAGGCACATGGACAAAGTTGTTCACAGAAAGTCCAGGTGGCAAATACTGGTTTTGTTTGGTTAATAGTTCTATGACTATGAATGAAAAATAAAAAATAAAAATACAAAAAATAAAAAGCATGTGATCCTTTAAAGAGTTATCTGTCCACTGTTTTCTGTTGCTCCTGTCAGCATGACACCTAAGAGGAGCATTACATGTCCCTGCACCTGACTAAAGATGCATCCAAATCTATGTTCCATGCAGCTCCATCTGTGTCAAAAAGAAACATGTACATAGATGCTTAGAAAATTATATATGCAGATGAAACTGCAGGATGATAACATATTCCCTTTAGCAGTAACATTAATTTATAAATCTAAGATAGTTTTCCATGAGGGACTATGAAAGATCAGTGAAAAGGAGGTATATTATGAAGCATTCTCATTTGAAAACAAAAAATCTTACTAAATCTCCCCCCATCAAAAAGGAAGTGTTCCAGGTATTGTTAACAGAAGTTCACAGCACCATAAAATGTGGCACTTTCCCTTTCTACATGGGCTCCTCATTTTTCTAATTAGCGTAAAGCTTCATGGAAGTTAAAATAAATCAATCAGAACAGCCATTCAGCTCTGCTCAGGTAGCAACCCACCGCTGGGACATCCCCCCAGTCCTGTTCCCACCTATTCCTTCATCCCTCATCAACACTCCTCTCAGACTGACTTTCTCAGCACAAAACATTTCAAAAGGCTGCAGGTTAATTTTTACAAGCAGGGTCACAGCTAGCATTATTCCCATCTTTAAGATCTCCAAGATAAGACACAAAAATGCCATACATACACAGCCCCTCCAAATTACATCTGCTAATTCTGCAAAGAAATCGCTGCCTGTTTAATTGTGGTTGATTCATTCTTTATCGTCACATTAACATTTAGTGCCATCTGTACTTTCTTTCATCTGCTTTTATTTTTGCATTGCTGTTATACTGGGACAGCAAACAAAACGGATCTTACAAGTACAGAGGAACTCTGAAAGGCTGTGTACTACTTCCCCCGCTACAATGATCTGCTCTTTACACAGGTGGATCTCCAGTCAAGGCCTAACAGTTCCAGGTATCTCAGTTTCCCAGAAGCTAACCAAGAAAAACTTCCAGACATTGGCTCTGTGCTGCAAGAGCTCTAGGCCAGCAAAACCAGATCAAACTCCCCACATGCAGTTTCCTTGCTCTCCTCTCTCCCTGGTGCTGCTGCTTCTTTAGATGAATGTGCCTAAGAACAGCATTTAAGATCTGCCTCCATAGCCATTAGCCATTTCCACACTGTTCATTTCATGCTCAGTTTGCACAATAGAGCAATCAGTGGTGTTCCCTTCTCTCCCGCTTGCTGTCTCATTGGAAATTCCCACAAGACAAGCCATAGGGTTTAACAAGAGCCAAGAGAAACAGAGGGAGTTTCTCAGCATCACTTCATGTTGCTATTTCAATGAGTGTCCAGAAGCCTGGCCGAATTCCAGCTGACCAGGGAAACCTAGCCCCGTCAGGGAAGTGGCCAGGTCACTGAATGTCCTCAGCTTCCAGGAGCCAGTAAGAGATCACCTGAGCATGTCAGCTGCTGTGCTGGGAGTGCAGGCAGCAACAGGGCTGGGCTGGCACAGAAATGACAGCAAATTGTCACATAGGCATCCAGTGATGCTAAATGGAGTGGCTTGTTCCATTAACACTGCACTTCGGGAATTTTCCGTAAGTTCACATTTTGAGCGTAATACTGCAGAGTAAAGATCTTTTTACAGACTTTTTACATTTATATCTACAACAAGTAAAGCCCGTGATGCAGGAGGATGACATAGCTTTCTCACTCCAGCCTCTATACCTATTGCCTGGGTGCAACTTTCCCCAGTTTTCCTTGTGTGCTGTCCACAGTTGCAAGACACTTTAATTCGTTTTACATGCTCCCTTATTCATTTCTTATATGGAAACACAACCACTTCTCTGGGGAAACTTAACAGAAAGTGCTATTTGTTGCTACGTTTTCAAGCATGATAAGCTGCAGAATTGACAAGATTGCCTCCTGTACTCCTATATACACAGCATTGTGGCACACCAAAAAAACACAGAGAAGTACATAAAGGAAGTTGGTGCTTTTAAATGCTGAAAAACACCTCACCAGTGTAAGAAAAACCTGATTACAAGTTTTGTTCCCCTTTTTAAAGCAATCACACTACTTGTTTGTACTACTCCTATCAGTTACAGTCCTCCTAGCAGGAAAAAATAAACACCAGTAAGTAAGTAACCAAAACCTTCTTCTCCCCTTAACTGACAAAGCAGATTTTATCCAGCTGCAAGTTTGACTGTTGCCTAAACTCTCATTATTAAAATCATGGCTCACCTCCTTTCAGACAGAATTTGACCATATCAGGGCCATCAAATGTGTCTTTATAAATTGCTTCCCTTATTCCTACTTCACGGATATAATTTTGAAGGTCCGCCATGGAGGACCACATCTCTGTATGTAGAGGTATATCAGATTTATTCAGCCATACCATATGGCAGGCTGCCATTAACCATTCCATTATAGAATGGTTTTCATCAAGATATTGATTACCCACATATAACCTCTGCCTGAGAGCAGGATGGACAGTCATGTTGGCCAACTTGGCTATTTCCAGGCCATTCACCAAAACTTTCTGCCCCAGAATCCCACAGTCTTAATAACCAAGCTGGCTTGCTTTCTCTAGGCTTCTGCCAAAATCACTGTACTAAATCCATCAACTCCGTTGCTGTGTATTGCTGGGCTGTTACATACAAATGAGTCTGGGCAGGGGGCCACTGATCAGGCAGCACCCCTGCCAGTCTGTCCTGTACTTTTTTGTTTTCTGAGTTATGACAGGACAGACTTCTAGTGGATCTGTCAAAATTGGAGATTCAAAATCTAATTTAGATTTTTTTATTTCCCTGATCAACAAAGTCTGTTGATTCAGGAGTCTGGTCATTGTTTATTGAAATGTTATGAACTTGACCTATTGGAAGATGCAGAACTGGTTTCTTCTCTGTTAATATGCCAAGTTCTTGCTCTAACTTTCCAATACGATCTTTCAAAAATTGGTTTCCATTCTCTAAAGTACTATTCCCCATTTCAGCATGATTTAAAGCATTTAAAAGTGGCCATGCCACCGTGGAGGCAGCTAATTGTCTTTCTTTCACGATTAACGTATCTTTGCTAAGGCCCTGAAAGTAATCTGTCATGTGATACCAGGAGATATTTCCCATAACACGTAGGGGACCCCATTCTTCAATGATAACTACTAATTCATAATAGGGAGATCCCACAAATCCTGGGATCTGCCCTGGAATCATTTTATCTAGGGGGGTAGCATTCTCCCCCTTGACCCATTTACAGAAATTCCATATAAAGGACATGATATAAACTTTAGAATATTTGACCTGCCTGGCTCACCAAGCGTATGATCAATGAATATACAGGTGTTATAATTAAGAAATATATGAGAGAGTTTGGCTAAGCAGGTTATTACACCAAAAAGAATAGATACAGGGCTTACCCTTGTCCTGGGTTCACTGCAAAACTCTAGAGAACAGATCTCCAAAAAGAGATCCTTCCCCACTGGTAGTCAGCTCTTAAATGGGGTCTAGGAGAGGTGAAGCCAAGCACCACCCCTTCCAGCAGCACAGATGAATTGCCTTCACCTGTGCTCCCAGGGCTGGCTCAGTGCTCACCTCAGGTGATCAATCAGAGGTTCAGGCCATGATTCAGAAGTTCCCATAAAGCTGGACACCAGAGAGGCAAAACTCTTAAGTGTAGCAGTCAACACCTGCTACACCCTGGTGACTATAATAACAACAGATATTTGGAAATAAGCACTCTGATAGACTAAGTACACCTGCCCACTTCAGTGTGATATTTGTTGCATCACAGGCTGCCCTCAGAAAGGGAAAAGTAACTATTTTCCAAATTATTATTCAAAGGAAAAGCAATTCAGTGTAATGATGGGTTTCTATAGCCACATCTGGTGTTTCAGAAATACAGTACTTCAGGGTTCTGATAGAATGTTGGTATTTTGGTACATGTTCAAAAAAATGCTATTTGCCTTCCACCTATTTACAAAGTAGCATATTTTTTGAAGTTTACAGCCAAATGTGAAGCATCTCAAGCATTTTGAAGGGCTCCTGTTTCTGCTGCTGTTGTGGGCAAATTATC
>JAPSGF010000204.1:57871-73147 GCA_035772895.1 Perdix hodgsoniae
AAGTTGGGGGCCATCCCTAGTGACATCTCCCTGGGAGGGAACATGGGCTCACTGCGGGCCAGGCTGCTGACCTTCAGCTCTGGTGTACGCAAAGCCATGCTGCACCCAGATGGCGATGCCACCCTCCTCCGACGTGCCCTGGGGACATCCAAGGAACAGCCTGGTGCCCCCACAGCCATCACTGACTCGTGGCAGAAGGCGGTGACCACAGTGAAGGACATCTGGGCTGAGCTGCAGGAGGATGCTGCATGCCTGAGGGATGCCTGTGGAAATGTGGCTACTGCCAAGGCTGCCACTGAGGCCACCAAGGGCCACTTGGTGGAAGCAGTGACATGGGAGGACAAAGCACACAAAGGGTTAATAGCTGCCACCAGAGTGGTGCCCTTGTCCTCAGAGGTGGCCCAGGTCACAGAGGTGGTGGCAGCCCATGATATGCGGATGGCAGAGGCCAGGGAAGGGTTGCAGGCAGCCACCAAGGCCACTGAGGAGGTGGCAGCAGCAGTGGTGGCAGCAGTGGCAGCCAAGGAGAGGGGACAACATGCGGCAGTGGCCCATGGGCTCCTGGTGCAGTTGGTAGCTGCCTGTATGGGGGCCTATAACTACTATAGTCATGTGGAGCATTGTCTCAAGGACATCAAGTCCATGGTGGGTGTCACTACTGGAGATGGTGACCCTGATGTCCCCAAGGCCACTCAGGGGGACACGGGTATCCCCAATGAGCTAGCAGAGATAGTAGTGGTGGCCGAGGCACTGTGGGATGCCAGTGCCCGCCTGACCCAGGAGCACCTCTTGGGGACACTGCGGGGTGTTCGGAGCCTGCTGGCCACCTCCAGTGTCACTGAGGCCACCAAGGTCACCCAGCGCTGCCAAGAGGCCACCAACGCCCTCCCTGGGCTGCTGCCACCTGGGCTGTGCTAGGGGACAAACACATCCATCAGGGACCAGTGGTACCAACACCATCATGAGATCATGGAGACGGCAGATGGGGCCTTCAGGACCTCCATTCCAACCTCCAATGGAGTGAGGGCTGTCACAAAATGTCATCTCAGTGTCACCTCCATGCATTCCATCAATCCCCCCAGGGACAGGGATGCCACCACTTCCTGATAAAAATGGGAAAACAGTTTTGTTTTATAAAAATTATTTTGTTTTATAAAAATGTTATCACATGATGAGGTTCTGGCTCTGTGTCACTTTATCCCTAATGGAAAGATAATCCTGGTAGCTACAGGCCTATCAGTCTTACCTCAGTGCCTGGGAAGGTTATGGAACGAATAATCTCGGGAACCATCATGGACCAATTAAAGGTCAACCAGGGGATCAGGCCCAGTCAGCGTGGGTTTACGAATGGTAGATCCTGTCTGACAAACCTGATTTCATTTTATGACAAGGTGACCTGCGTAGTGGATGAGGGTCAGGATGTTGATGTGGTCTACCTGGACTTCAGTAAGGCCTTTGACACTGCCCCCCATAACATTCTCGTGGAGAAGCTGGCTGCCCATGATCTGGATGGGTATACACTCTGGCTGGATGGCCAGGCCCGAAGAGTCACGGTCAATGGAGGTGAATCTAGTTGGTGGCCGGTCATGAGCAGTGTCCTCCAAGGATCAGTACCAGGGCTGCTTCTGATTAACATCTTCACTGACGATCTTGATGAGGGGATTGAGTGTGCCCTCAGTAAGTTTGCAGATGACACCAAGCTGGGAGGGAGTGTTGATCTGCCAGAGGGGAGAAGGGCATTGCAGAGGGACCTGGACAGACTGGATCGATGGGCCAAGGTTAACGGCATGAGTTTCAATAGGGCCAAGTGCCGGGTCCTGCATTTTGGTCACAACAACCCTAGGCTTGGGAAAGTGTGCCTGGAAAGCTGCCTGATGGAAAGGGACCTTGGTGTTCTGATGGACAGTCGGCTGAACATGAGCCAGCAGTGTGCCCAGTACAAGGCATCCTGGCTTGTATCAGGAATGGTGTGGTGAGCAGGACTAGGGAAGTCATCCTGTCCCTGTATTCGGCATTGGCAAGGCCTCACCTCGAGTACTGTGTTCAGTTTTGGGCACCTCAGTACAGAAAGGACGTGGAGGTACTGGAGCAGGTCCAGAGAAGGGCAACGAGGCTAGTGAAGGGCTTGGAAAATCAGCCCTATGAGGAGAGGCTGAGGGAGCTGGGGCTGTTTAGTCTGGAGAAGAGGCAGCTGAGGGGAGACCTTAATACTCTCTTCTAGTACCTGAAAGGTGCTTACAGTGAGAGCAGGGGAGGTCTCTTCTCACTCAGGTGACAAGACAAGGGGAAATGGCCTCAAGTTGTGCCAAGGTAAGTTTGGGTTGGACGTTAGGAAACACTTCTTTACAGAAAGGGTGGTTAAACATTGGAATAGGCTCCCCAGGGAGGTGGTTGAGTCACCGTCCCTGGATGTGTTTAAGAGCCATTTGGATGTGGTGTTCGGAGATATGATTTAGCAGAGGGGGCTAGTTAGGGTACTATGGTTAGGGTGCTGTTGGACTTGATGATCCTTGAGGTCCCTTCCAACCTGAGTAATTCTATGATTCTATGTTGCTTCTCAGTGGGTCCATGAGGGTTCCTAGTGTCCCCAAAGCCATCTCAACCACACAAAGGGATGCTGGTGTCCCCATTGTTGGTTCTGAGATCCCCAAAACTACCATAACAAAAGGGAATTCCCATGGGTGTCCTGATATCTCCAAGGCCACCATGGTCATGTCCCTGTCACCTCCTGTGTGCGTCACCATATGTCCCGCCTCCTGAAAAGGGATGAGATTGGAAACCTCCAGACCTTGCAGGAAGGTGACAGCCCCCAACCACCAAAATCAGCAAGCATGGTCCAAGAGTGGTCCTGTCATGTCCTGCCACAGGCCAGCGGCTCCTGGAGTGACTGAAGAACCACTGAGGGGTTTTGAGGGGCTGCCAGGGAGGCAAGATGGATAATGATTGGATAAGGAGCTCCAGTCTGCAGGTCTGCGGGGGTCACTGCAAACCCTGGAACTCCAACTTCTGTGGGACTCCTCAAAAAAGATAGCACCCCTAAGGAGTCCCCAACCCCAAGGGGATCCCCTCACATCCCACAGAAACCCTCAATCTTCATGAGATGCCTCTGACCCTTCTGCAATGCCAGTGGAACTCCGTACACTCTCCCAAATAAAATAAGCCCACTTGAAAAAAGGCAGAACCTACTGAAACCCACAGACCCTCCCATTCCCTATAAACTTCCTCCAGTAAAAACAAAACAAAAACCAACCAACCAAACAAATGAACAAAAACCCAGAAAGTCCCACAACCCAATGGGACTCCCCAAACTTCCCAATCTCAGTAAGACCCCCTCCAAATAAATAAATGAATAAATAAATAAATAAATAAAATCAGAATAGGAGCCCTTGGAGTCCCCATTCCCAATGGGAGACCGAAGACCACATCCTCAAAAAATCAGTACCCCTAAGAGCCCCTAACCTCTATGGGATGCCTCCTTTATATCACTCTAATGTGACCCAAAATTCCTTCCATGCTCTCCTGATGTCCTTTGGCTTCTTTGGTACACGCAGCATCTCCTCATTGTTCCCTCCCTGGTGGTTTAGTGCCCCATGTCCCCTTGATCCCTGTGCAAGAGGCTCTAGGACCCCAGTATCACCCTCAGTTTCCCCTTTGTTCCCTTTCCAGGGGCTCTGAGATCCCAATGCAGAAGTCATCACTGAAAAATCACAATTGTGTTTCTTCATCAGCAACTTCAGTTGAACCCAGAACTTTCTCACACCTCAATTAGAAATAAAAATAAACCACAAGTTGATTGGCTGCTGAGACTTTAAACGCAGAGACCTGTACATCTTCCAGGCAGGGATGTCTGGCAAGAGATTAGATAACGGTGTCTTGCTTTGCAGGTCACCAACTCATTCACCCATCATACCAGAGAGGGGTGGAGAAAAAGGGAAAAATTGCTTTTCCCAAACTCACTGTAAACGACAGTAACTGGTTAAAATAAAATAGTCCAAGCACTTTTTTCTTATTTTAAGGAGAGAAAAGCTTAGCATGAACGTGCCAGGAAGCGTGGAAGCAAAGAGCTCTAGAGCACTGCAGCTAACAGAGCACTGCAGCTGTCATGGCTCTGCCCTGCACAGCACTGCTTCAAATAGCGTCTCATGGCCAGAAAAGGCAGAAGTGCTTTAAACGTACACCAGTAGAAAATAATGACAAGTCTTAATTAAAGACGCATTTCTCTCCTCTTTCGTGTTTCTACACAGCATTCTGCAATCAGATATGAGGGAAGGACACGGACAGCCGCGCCAGCAGCAGGAGCAGCACTCCCGCAGAGCCACCTCGTCCCTCTGCAACGCGGCCACCCGCTCCTCACAGCGCTCCGACAGGAACCCTCTTGCAGCCTGAGCCCGGGGACACGGAGCAGCGGGCAGGGCACCTCCTGGCACCGCTCTCACGAGACTCGGGAGCCACTCCGGGCACTCAGGAGGCCCTCAGCCCTCCTCGTGGTAGCGGATGAAGGCAAGGCTGCTGCAGTCACCGAAGTGCGGCCGTTCGCTCCGTTTGTCCTCTCAGGGAGTGGCGCGACACGGCCTGAGGCGGGCCGAGGCCGCGGTACGACAAGCGGACATCTCGGTCCTTCCGGGGGCTGCGAGCGGAAACGGCGCTGTGCCGGGGAGCGGGGCAGCCCCTGGCGCAGCCCCCGCCACCTTTCCCTCTCTGCCCCTCCACCTTCCTCCGCCACCTAAGCGCTCGGCGCGCCGTTCCCGTTCCGGTACCAACCCGCCGCCCCCCCGACCAGACGCCAACCAAAGCGCGCCCTCGCCTGCGACTACTTCCGGAGACGTCACTTCCGGCCCCCCGCGCGCCTACTTCCGGGGACGTCACCTCCTGCCCCGCGCTCCAGAGGGAGGTGTGTTGGGGGGCTGGGGCGTGGCGTGGCGTGGCGTGGCGTGACGTGACGTGACGTGGCGGTCTCGCTCCCCCTCCCCATTATCTGGGGCCCTGTTCCTGCCGAGCATTGCTGGTGCGGAGTAACGGTACGGGACGCAGCAAGATCCGCTCTGCGTGCTGCTGCCGTGGCAGAGGGCGGTTTCTCCACTTGAGGAGGAGGATGGGGCCGCGGGAAGAGGCCTGTGAGGTGCCGTGCCGCCTCCTCATGCCACGACCCGGGGCTGGCGCGGAGGGTCGCGGCACGCTGCTGCAGCCCGCTTGTAGCTCACCTTACGGCGCTAGCGACTCGCAAGAGACGGCAGGGTTCCCTGAACGCCCCGCCCGCGTGATGGCGGAGGCATTGGGTTTTGCTTTTCCCTCACCACCGGGTGCTGGTGTAGCCGTGAAGCAGGCAGCAGTGAGGGCCCGGAGCTGCTGCACGGGCAAGATCTGGGTTGGAATTGGGGCAGAGCTGGGAGGATTGGCACTCCGTGCAGCCAAGTCGAGGTTTAGATCAGGTGTGGCTCAGAGTAATCCCTAAGTACAAATAGTGCTGCATGTTCTCACGTTACTGACTTCTTGTCGATGCTGTTTTTCTTTTAACCGTGTCAGAAGCACAAGAGGTGCGTGTGTCTGCATATGTTCAAGCTTTGGGGGAGCAGAATTATTTCCTCAGATGGTTGTGAAAAGACTACCTTGGTGGGTAGTTAGTACTACATGCAAATTCCTTTCCTCCCAAATGGAGCATTCACTTGTTAAGTTCACTGAAATACAAACACAGAGACTTCAGAAGCTGCTAACATTGCCTTCTTCGGCCCCACTGCTGAGATCCTCTCTGTTCTGATGTCAATTTTTTTTAGTTCAATCAGATTAATCAAAGCTCCTGGGCTGCAGAACTCAATTATCAAAGAAATGTGTTTCAAACTAACAGCTACATCACAGATCAGCAAAGGCCAACAGAATTCTTACCACACAACTTGTTTCTCCTTTCAGTGCTTTTTAAAGCCAAGGAAGCCCAGCATCATTCCTTTCCTCTTAAGAGTTCCATTTTGAGGACTCTCCCAGACAAGCCTGAGGAGAAGAGTCCCTGCAGTTCCCGCGCATTAACAATTCAGAAGACAGTCTTATTTGATTAAGGCACAATTCCTCCCAGAAATCTGAATTTCAGGAATACGGCTAAGGGCCAAGGGAGATGAGAGTTTCATAGAGAGAGAGGGCTAGGGAGAAAAAAAGAGGTGGTCTTTTGAACAAACATGATCTTTGCCTACAGAAAAGCCTCTCCTTTCTCTCTAACTGACACTTACTGCCTATGTGAGCTCAGTGCAGTTCTAGCTAGCCTGCTGCTATTGTCATTTGAGGATAAAGCTTCAGGCTTGTGAAGATAAAATGTATTTTTTTCTTAACACATGGAACATATACTATAAAGTATAAATATGTATATGTGTTCATGCTGAATACATGATATTAATTAGGCCAAAAAAGGAAAAAAAAAAAAATGGAGGAATTTACATCAAGTTTTTAGCTGCATTGTCCGAAATACAAGTATGCTGAAGTCATCACTGAAAAATCTTAATTGTATCTCTTCATCAGGAACTTCAAGTAAACCCAAAATCTTTTTTATGCCTCCATTAGAAATAGAAGAAAAATAGGAAAAATAAATCTTAAGCTGATTGGTTGCTGATGCAGCAATGACTTTATATACAGAGGTCTGTACAGCATCCCCCAGGGAGTGGTGTCTCCCTGGGGGGAGATTTAATAGATTTAATACCAGCTTTTGCAGGTCATCAACTTGTTAAGTTGTCTAGAAAGAGGTGGGGAAAGGGGATAAGTCATTATCCCCAAACTCACTGTAAATGACAGTAACTTTGGTAAAAAATAAACTAAAAAGGCAGACAGAACTTTGTCTTTTTTATTAACAGATTCAGGACAAATTTAAACGGCAGGGGAAGGGGAAAGGGAATGAGGATATCATTCCCCAAAAGAGAAGCAGGGCTGCACAGGACAGACAGTGGATTCTGAGGCGGTGGTGGATAAATAAAGGACAATAGTCAGTAAAGTTCTCCGCTCATGCACATGTATACAGACAGGATCTTGCATCCCACAGCTATCAGGACTGGACACTTAGTAGTAGTATGTGACAAATAACTTGTGAGCATGCTGGGCTAGCCTCAGGGAAAGGCAAACCTTTTTGTGGGATTGCTTTTGCTCAGGGACCTGGAGGCATGGGATGGGTAGTCTGGAAGGATAGGGATGTCCATTGTGTACCTCATGGTGATTTGATGCTGGGTGAGAACAGCCAGTAATCTAAATTATACGGTGTTTTTTAATTACTACATTATACCGCATGTCATACTATTACTATTATATGCCTTGTTAACAGCAGTATGGTAGGAATTACCCAGGTTAATAAAGAATGAACTCCACTGGAACCAGAACTGGCTTCTGCATGCAGCAACCCGACACTGTGAATCATTCCTCCCGCACTGAAGGACTGTTATGACAGATGAAGTCCAAAGTTACGAACTAAATGAATACCATGGACAGTGTACATTGTTGGCTGATAAATTATGAAAATAATATACGTGTATATACATAAAAAAAGCAAGATAGGTGATGGTAATTAGGATGTGTAGAAAATGTGGAACCTAAGCATGATGTAAATGGTATGGATATAAGGGGTGGATATTGTCACAGTTTCATCTGAGACAAAATTCTTTTCTTCGGAGTGTCTGGTATGATGCTATGTTTTGGTTCTAGGAGAAAAACTATGCTGATGACAAATCAATATTTATAGTTGCTGCTAAGCAGTTTTGTGTAGAGCCAAGTCCATTTGCAGTTAAGGCTCCAAGTTGCTGTAAGGGAACAGAATGAGAACAGATGAACTGGCCAAAGGGATATTCTATACCATATAGCATCAACTAGAATATATATATATTTATTATAATTATTCTTTCATTTTTGTCTTAACTCAGTGTATAGATTTATCTCAATCCATGAGTTCTACTTATTTTTAAAATTCTCTCCCTCATCCCACAGGGAAAGAGGAGGGTGAGTGAATGACCATGTGGTGCTGAGCTGCCTGCCAGATTAAACCACAACACCCAGTTGCACTGCCAGACAAGCTGCTGCCCTGGGGCCTTGTTGCTGTGTGGTAACAAAGCTGACCTGCAACACTGCACCTGTGGGACCCGATAGCACTAAGGTCAGCACCCCGCTGTGCTAATTAAAAAAATGCTTACAAACATATTAGCAGGATTTACTGTATATTTATTCTTAACACATGGAGCATATAGTATAAATATTCCATACTGAATGACATTTACTAAGCTAATGACAGTGCTGACAACTAGTGATGATAGTGGAAGACAGGTCATAATACACACGATAATGCTCTCAGCAACATACAATGAGGTGTTAAGGCATAGCATGACACATGATGGATGACAATACACGATGATATGCAACACTGACTCGTGACAATAGATGATGACACATCATGACACATAACAGCATGTGATGTTGAGTTACAGTGATGGATGATTACACATTTTGATGTGTCTTGACATTCAGTGATGACTCAAAAAGACAAATGATGGTATGTCATGACATACAATGACACTTGACAATAATTTGGGATTGGTGGACTTTAAAATGTCATGACGTGATGACAAGTAATGACAACTCATGATGATGGACAATTATATGTCATGAGACAAGATGACACAATTTTGTCTCATGACAACAGATAACACAAATGATACATTGGATTGATGCATGACAGTGAATGGCACACAACGATGGATGACAACAATTCATGACACGTGACAACACACAATGATGAGTTGTGAATATGGATGGCAACACATGATGGTTTGGAGCAGAGTGGTTGGCAAGCTGTACAGAAGAGAAATATCATAGAATCATAGAATGGCCTGGGTTGAAAAGGACCATAACAAGCATCTGATTTCAACCCCCCTGCTGTGTGCAGGGTCACTGACCACCAGGCCAGCCTGCCCAGAGCCACATTCAGTCTGGCCTTGAATGCCTCCAGGGATGGGGCATCCACAACCTCCTTGAGCAACCTGTACTAGTGTGTCACCACCCTCTGTGTGAAAAACTTCCTCCTAATATCTAGCCTAAACCTCCCCTGCCTCATTCCCCCTTGTCCTGTCACTATCAACTCTTGTAAACTGTTGTTTCCCCTCTTGTTTATACACTCCCTTCAAGTACTGGAAGGCCACAATTAAGTCTCCCCAGAGCCTTCTCCAAGCTAAACAAGCCCAGTTCCCTCAACCTTTCTTCATAGGACAGGTACCCCAGCCCTCTGATCATCTTAGTGGCCCTCCTCTGGACCTGCTCCAAAAGCTCCATATCCTTCCCATTTTGGGTGCCCCAGGGCTGGACACAGCACTGCAGATGGGGCCTCACAAGAGCTGAGTAGAGGGGAACAATCACTTCCCTCTCCCTGCTGGCCACCCCTTTTTTAATGCAGCCCAGAACACAGTTGGCCTTCCAGGCTACAAGCGCACACTGCTGGCTCATGTCTAGCTTCTCATCCACCAGGACCCCCAAGTTCTTCTCCATGAGCTGCTCTCAAGAAATTCTTCCCCCAGTTTGTATAAATACCTGAGACAGCCCCAGCCCAAGTGCAACACCTTGCACTTGGCCTTGTCGAACCACATTATGTTTACATGGGCCTACTTCTCCAGCCTGTCCAGGTCCCTCTGGATGGCTTCCCTTCCCTCTAGTATATCAACTGTACTGCTCAGCTTGGTGTCCTCTGCAAACTTGCTGAAGGTGCACTTGATGCCATTGTCTGTCATTGATGAAGATGTTGAAGAGCACCAGTCCCAAGACCGACCCCTGAGGGACACCACTTGTGACTGGCCTCCACCCTGACACAGAACCATTGATCACAGCCCTTTGGCTATGTATGACCAGCCAGCCAATTCTTAATCCATCCAACAATCCATCCTTCAAATCCATACCTCTCCAATTTAGAGAAAGGATGTGGTAAGGGACCGTGTCAAAGGCTTTGCAGAAGTCCAGGAAGATAACATCCCTCACCCTTCCTTTGTCCACCATTGCTGTCACTCCATCATAGAAGGCCACCAGATTGATCAGACAAGATCTACCCTTCACGAAGCTATATACATTTTTTTAAAAGAGTAGAAAAGTATATGCTTGTTTGTACTTAACTGTGGAGAAGAAAAATAACAGTAATAAAGATTTTCCTGCTTCAGAGATAAAAGGACCAAATGAGAGGCAGGAAATATGTATAGACATTTTTTCTTGGAGCCCAAGATCTCCCAATCCCAATATGTAAGAAGTCAAGGTAGCAGACCAGATTGACTAAGTCAAACACGCTACGTCAAACTAAAAACAAAATACACAGGCAGCGGAGGCAGCGATATATATCTTACGAAGAGAACAGTGATATGGCTTGGGAGTGCAGGGATCCAGCTAGTGTGCTTACCACACCACCTGGTTCAGAAAATCCAAAGCCAGGGACTGGGAGGATGAAGAAATGCTTGCTTCAGAGATGGTTAAGTTTGACATCATCAGGGGATCCTGAGGATACATAAGCCCAAAGGACCTGATGAGCGTGCGAGAGAGAAGAGACAGCTCCAAGACAAGCTCATTCTGACAGTGACTGGGAGAGAGACCAAATTGGAGACAAATGCAGAGCAGAATTAGTAGAGGCAGCAAAAGGGGGTGCACTTGCCCAAGAAAACAATAATCTCTACAGCGGATCCAGCCCATTCCCCTGCTCTTTTGAAGCAGAGTTTGACTACCTGTGCAGCAAAATCAGCACAGACCCTTCACTTTGTATCCCAGCAGCTCTCCTATGGACCGTGTCTCTGCCCCAAATACCCGCAGTTGTTGGGGTTCCCCATCGCCATCTAGTGCCCCGGTTACCTGTGTCAGCAGGGCTGGGGTTCCCTGGAAGACCCCACTTTCTGAGTAATAAAGACACCCTGTCCAAAAGCAGCTGTTTTGATCATTTCCATTGGGTTATAGTGCATAGGGCTGAGGCCAGCACTTTGTGCAAGGGAAGCTGTTGAATAGCTGCACAGCAGTGAGGGACTCCTTGGTTACAGTCTCAGCTTGCTTTTCTAATTGGACTGTCACCCAGGCTCCTGCCAGAACAGGGAAGTGCTGGCGGGGCTTGATATGTGAAGAGTTGTCCTTGGGCTCTTCTGGGCTACTGACCTGAATCAGGGCAGACAGCGAGGGAAGGAAGCACCTGGAAGGAGGAGTTTACAGCACTGAGAACATCTAGGAGAAACAACATGGTAACAAAGGCTACCAGTACAATGCTTATATGCCTGCAGGCGAATAGACGACAGCCTGCCTTATGGCAGTCATAGATTAGAAATCACAGATTAGAAGGGACCTCAAGGACCTTTGAGTTCCAAACCCCCTGCATACAGGGTTGCTAACTGCTAGATAAGGCACTAGATAAGGTGCTCAGGGCCTCATCCAACCTGGCCTTGGAACACCTTTAGGGATGGAGCAACCAAAACATCTCTGGACAGCCTGTTCCAGCACTCTCCCTTGTCCTATCACTATCTAAAGAAGTTGATTTCCCTCATGTTTGTAAACTCCTTTTAAATACTGGAAGGCTACAATGAGATCTCCACACAGCCTTCTCTTTTCTAGGCTGAACAAACTGAGCTCCTTCAGCCTATCTTTATATAGGCTCCAGCCTTCTGATCATCTTCATGGCCCTTCTCTAAATCCTCTCCAAAACCTAGACATCTTTCCTGTGCTGGAGGCCCCAGGCCTGGACACAGTACTCCTGAAGGAGCCTCGCAGGGGCAGAGTAGAGAGAGACAATCACCTCCCACATCCTGCTGGGGGCAGAGTAGAGAGAGACAATCACCTCCCACATCCTGCTGGCCTCCCCTGTTCTGATGGACCTAGGATAGCACTGGCCTTCCGGTTGCGAGCACACACTGCTGGCTCATGTTTAGTCTTTTGTTTACCAGATCCCCTAAGTCCTTCTCAGCAGTGCTATTCTCAAGGACTTCTTCCAGTCTGTATGCATATCTTGGATTACTTCAATCCAAGTGCAAAACCTTGTACATTGCTTCGTTGAACCCCATTTAGGTTCACATGGGCCCACCTTTCGAGTTTATCAAGGCCCCTCTGGATGTCATTCCTCCTTTCTGCTGTATAAAATGTACTGGTCAACTTGGTGTCACCAGCAAACTTGCTGAGGGTGCATTTGATCCCATCATCCATATCATTGACATGTTAAAGAGTACCTGACCCTGTACAGAACCCTGGGGGTCACTGCTTGTTACCAGCTTCCACCTGGACATGGAGCCATTGTCCACCACCCTCTGGCTGTGACCTTTAACCAGTTTCTTATCCACTGAATAGTTCACCCTTCAAAGCCATCTCTCTCCAATTTGGAGACAAAGATGTGGTGGGGGACCATGTCAAAGACCTTGCACAAGTCCAGGTAGATGACACCAGTTGCTTTCCCAGTGACCACCTAAACCATCACTCCATAATAGAAGGCCACCATATTGGTCAAACACGACCTTCCGTCTGTGAAGCCATGCTGGCTGTCTCAGATTGCCTGCTCGTCCCACAAGGGCCTTAACATGTCTTCCAGGACCAGTTCCAAGATCTTCCCAGGCACAGAGATGAGGCTCGTTGGCCTGTAGTTGCTCAGGTCCTCCTTCTTTCCTTTCTTGTAAATGGCAGTGATGTTTCTTTTAGTCTCTGTGGATTTTGTTTGACAGCCACGACTTTTCAAATATGATGGAGAACAACTAAGCAATCACCTCAACCTGCTCCATAGGACCCTGGAATGTATGTCATCCAGCCCCATGGACTGGCGCATGTTCAGTCTCATGTGTCAGTCTTGGACTTGCTTCACCCTTACAGCGGGAGGGGAGGAGTTTGCTCCCCCCAGTTTCCACCTAGAGGGGCATGTTCTGATCTGGGGAGGGGTGCTTGGATTAGTGCTCAGTGACTGATGCAAGGATGGGTCTTGTCCATGTCAGTAAAAGCAGCAATTGGTTAAACAGATCCACAGGCTATCATGCTCTAATGTTTGTTTTTTTTTTTTTCCAGTGGGACAGCGTATCCCAAAGGGTTACAGTGTGTGTGCATACAGCAGCACTCATGAGCCTCACACGGTGAGGGTGGATGAATGCAAAAGAAATTTTAGAGTGTGACAGAGAAAAGAGGGCAAACCCATGACAAGATTCAAGGAACATAGTTGCCTGCAACAAAGCTGGAAGCAGACTATTCTGCACCCATGGTAGGTGCCCTTCATTGCCTGTGCAGAGCACAGATTTGGAAGGTCATGAAAAGAGGGAAAGAAAAGCAGACCTGACCCATCTTCTTGTTTCAGAGAGGAAGACAGCCATCAAGACCCACAGCAAGCAATGTGTGTGTGGTAGGTGAATGAAAAGAATGTGAACCCCGAGTACCTTAGCAATAGGGAAAGGGGGAAGGGCCCGCTAACATTAGGAAGTAGGGATAAAAGAAAGTCTGTGTCCCCTGATACTTTGAGAGACCTACACAGGTATGCTCCAGTGGACTCTCCTTTTATTCAAATAAAGAAAACTAAAAAGTTCTGTGTCTCCTTTTGGAATAAAGGTAATTAAGCAAGCTTATTTGAGCCTAAGTTTTCCCAACCATACACCTTTTCTTCCTGGTTTTATGAGGAAACAGGTCAGATGGCCTCCATGCAGGATACAAGCCTCAGTCCCTGCAGCAGCACCTGATGTCCCTATGCTCTGTGGCATCCCCTCTTTGTATATTTGTTTTACTCAAGAGGATGGATTTCTTTTCATCATGCTGCACTGACTGTAGCTAGCTTTTCTTCAGGGTGGTTTCCTTCCCCTCCCCCCCAACATTTTTTTCTTTCCTCTTTGTGATCTACCTGCTTTTACCCATTCTCTGACACTTCGTGGGATTGTCTCCAAGACGCTCTCCTGCCCCCTGCCAGCAGGACCAAGGGAGGAGAGGAAAGCAGCAAAGGGCGGTTCTGAACCACAACTACTTTTATACCTGTGGGATCCTGGTCCTGGCTCCATCTCCTGCCCAGCACAACGGGACTGCTGAGTCAGACTGAGGGGGAGAGTGGTTCTCTAGCTGTGGCAGGTTGGGCTGCACACCAGGAGAACCAGGGAAGGGCTTGGAGCTCAGAAAACAAGGAAATGAGCAGAGGAGGTCAGCGAACTGTGCTGCCCTGTTGGCTCTCCCTAACACAGTATCACTGTGTCTGATGTCTGTCTGGGGGTTCTCAAGAATTGACTGTTGGAGGCCAAGATAAGCCTCACTGGTAAAGACTGGCAAAAACATCCTATTGTGACCGGCCCAGAGACTCTGTGTATACTTAGTATCAATTACCTCAGAAGGGGGCATTTCAAGGATCCTAAGGGGTACTGATGGGCTTTTGAAATAGCTGCTGTAGATATATACAACATAAATCACCTGTCTGTTTTTCCTGGCCTGCTAGGGGATCTGTCTGTTGTGGGGTTGCTACGAGTAAAAGAGCAGCAGGTACTGATTTCCACAAAAACGGTGCACAGACAGTTAATTAGTTCATAAGTTAATTAGTCAGCTAGAAAGTCAGGGAGTGATAAGCAAATCTCACTTGCCTTTTAACAGGCCCATATGGACAGTGAGTAAAGCCAGTGGAGAATGGAGGCTGATGGCAGACTACCGTGACCAGCCCCAATGAGTGCTGCTGAGCCTAACATGTTAGACCTCCAGGATGAACTGGAGTCAAAAGAAATCAAATGGTATGCCACAAATGACACTGCTAACACCTTCTTTTCCATTCCTTTGGCCACAGAATGTAGGCCAAAGTTTGCCTTCACCTGGAGGGGTATTCAGTACATATGAAATTGTTTGCTCCAGGAATGGAAACAACCATTTCACAAGGGTTGATGTATGGGAACAGAGCAGTGCTCCCAAGCACCAGCAGAACAAAAAAAAAAAAAAAAAAGAAAAAAAGAAGAAGCAGCAATACACAGGCTGCAGAGCTGGGACCAGAAGTACTTTCATGCTCATGTCTCCCAGGAACAGTTACTGTTCCACCCATGCTCTTGCCTTCCCAACCCATAGACATGTGATTGTCCTGGGAAAAGAAGGATCATGATGTTAATCAGCTTGCCTCCTGGACAGAACTTGGTCCCTTCCAACTAGATTTGTCAAGGAACCTGTGTATAATGAGCCTGATCGCCCTGAGGGAGTTAAAGTGACAAAAACACAAAGCACCTTCAGAAAGGGTAGATGAAAGACATTCCTCCTTCACCTGAAATGCTTAGCTCCCTTGTCATGCTGCGTAAGGCTGAAGCGATCTGGCTGATAGCTATTCTGTTTCTTCCTCAG
>JAPSGF010000204.1:84746-95068 GCA_035772895.1 Perdix hodgsoniae
CAGCCTCCAGTTTTGATGTCACCAAAGAGTTATCTAGTGCTGGTGAGAAACAGGTCTGGTACTGCCGCTGCCGTTGGGAAGCTCTCTCAGCGCTGGCAGTGTGCCCATCGGTGCTGGGGGCTCCTTGGGCCTGGGGGGCTTTGGGTTGTCAGGGCTGGGCCGTGGGCTCTGTGGGACTCTGGGGCGTGGCAATCTCTTCTGCTAGAGCCTGTGGATCACCTGCCTGTGCATGAGCACCTCGGGCCTTGAAGTCAGCCCTGGAGCCAGCCCTGAGGGCATGGCCACGGTCTGCAGAGGAGCCGAGTTCCCACCAACTTCTCCTCCTCATCGCCCGCCCTCTTACCCTGCTTACTATCCGCTGTCTGCTGCTATGCCTGAGCTTTACGGAATGTCCAAAGGGCATTGCTGAAGCTCTCAGCTGTTGCACGTTCCTCTCCTCTTCTCATTAAAGACATTGAGCATCAGCTTTGGAAACGAGTCTCCATTCATTCTTCCTCCTTCCCCAACCCCCAACAGCCCAATATGCAACAGGCTTTGTCCCCTGTCAAAACTCTGGGGGCTTCTGTGGTTCTGGGCTTTGATAGTGCAGTGTCTTCCACTCCTCGCAAGGGACATAAGATCATGTCATGCTGAGAGCTGTCTGGGAACGACAATCATTGCTCACTGGCACCGCTCAGGAGCCCCGCAGCAAAGTGTGAAGGGAGAGCGCATTTTCTGTGGAGTGTTCCTGGGCTGCTTTAACTGCTGCAGGGACATGAGAACCCGCTGGGTTACTAAGAACCGATGCTGGCTCGGGCTACTTGCCTAGGAAACAGGAATTGTGCCTGGGAGCGATCAGCATGAAAGTGCTTCCAGACCCAGCTCCACGGCCTGTAGATTGCTCCGTTCCTTTGTTTTGTTTTGTTTTGGTTTGGTTTTTGAGTGTGTGTGTGTGTGTGCGCGCACGCACTTATTTGTGTGCTGTGCAGGAGAAAAATTAACCAAGTGGAGCAGAAAGATTAACAGAGGTAACAGTATTTCCCTCAGTATCCCCGATGCCAAGGGTTGGATGGATGACTCAGAGCGAGGTGGAGCCGAAGCTCCTTACATTTGCTGAACACCTCCAGGTCACTCACAGGTCACTACCTCTTACTGAAGCAGTTTCTCCCATTTACAGGACAAACAGTGGTTGAAGTGGCCATCTTATTTCATGAGTATGAAAACCGTCTCTCTTCCTCCCTACATTCCTTTGTTTTGGCTATGTTTAAACTGTCCCTCTGTGTCCACCTGTTCAGAGACAGTATGTCTTACTCCCCAGATGAGCAAGCCATTTTTTCATCCATCAGAAGTAAGCATTCCTTCTTCTGAAGAGAGAGGATATAATGGGCATGTACCATCCCTTGGTTTTACCTTCGTAACCACGGAGTGAATATAAGGAAGGGTGATGGAAATGTCTCCTTGGCTGTACAGGCCTGTAAAGGAAAACATTGTCAAGAGAGAATCCTTCCAGGAAATTGATTCTGGTTTCAATGGGGAAATTCTCCAGGCAGAGAAGATGGTCTGATCTTACTCTGCTTAGGTTGACAATAAGCCTTCTCGTTCTCACAGGCAAGAGCAATAGAATAATAAGACCGTTATGGGACGTGCCTCCAGCCAGGTAGAGGGAAGGGACAATCAGATTTTTTGGTCTGTGTGGATTCGTTGTCCAGGCACATTAGAGCCACAGAAATATGAGGCTTTAGTGAACACCAGCACACAATGTACTCTAATATCATCAAGTTAGAAAGGAACAGAACAGTATTTTATTTCTGGAATGACAGAGGATCCCAAGAGTCCACTGGACTGTTACTGGAGGATGAAGTGAGCTTAAGCGGATATGAGTGACAAAGTACCGTTGTCACTGGTCCAGAGGGTCTATGCATCCTTTGTATAGACTATTTCAGAAGAGGGTACTTCAAGGATCCAAAAGGTTATCAGTGAGATTTCAATATGGCTGCCTTATTGATGGAGGACATTAAGCAGCAAGTGCCCATTGCTACTACAGGGGTGAACCTGTGGCAATACCACAGCAACTGGACTCCTTAATTTCCATTCATCAAGTGATTAGCCAACTGGAGAACCAAGGTGTAATCATCAAGACTTGTTCACTCTTCAATAGTCCCATATGGCCTGTGTGAAAATCCATACTGGATTTTCACACTGGAGACTAACAGTGGAATACTGAGTCCTGAATGAAGTCACACCACCTCTAAGTGCAGCTGTTCCAGACTTGCTAGAACTCCTGTATGAATTGGAGTCAAAGGCAGCAAGTGGTATGCAGCAACTGACATCACTAATATGTTTTTTCTCAGTTCCTTTGGCAGTGGAATGCAGGCTGCAGTTTGCTTTTACTTGGAGAAATGTCCAGTACACCTGGAATTGACTGCTGCCCCAGGGGTGGCAACATAAAGCTATCTGTTTTGTGCTGGGTGGGCCCATGACATCCCTGGCATCAAGGAGAAGATGGTTCTCAGGATCGAGGGGCATACTTGACTATGGATGCTATTGCACTGATCATCAATGAATGTGAAACTTTGCTGTAATTAAACAAGCAAAGCAGATAAAGCCTCTTTGCTATGGAGGATGATGGCTAAAGTATAAATATGGGGAGTCCTGGCAGGTGGATTATATCACACTCCCACAGACTTGCCGTGGCAAGCGCCATGAGCTGACAATGGTGGAAGCAATGACTGGAGGACTGGAAACATATTCTGTACCCCATGCAACAGCCCAAAATACAATTCTGGACCTTGAAAAGCAAGTCTTGTGGCCACATGGCACCCCAGAAAGAATAGAGTCAGGCAAAAGGACTCAGTTGCAAAACAATCTTATGACCACTTAGGCCAAAGAGAGTGGCATTGAGAAGCTATATCACATAGTATACCCCATGTCATGTACTCTATATCATGGACCAGCCTCTGGAAAAGTTGAACAACACAATGGACTATTAAAGACTAACTGAGAGCTGTAGGTGCTGGGACATTCAAATTCTGAGACACACATTTAGTGAAAAGCCACCAGGACAGTCAGCACCCGGGGATCTGACAATCGAACTGGTACTGCCCTGTTGTCCCTGAGACTGAGGCGCGTTCCGCCAGGGGCTAGCGATCTACCCTCGCTAGGGGCATTGCAGCACAGACACCAATATGAGGATACAGCAAATGGCATTTATTGCAGTACAGTGGCAACCTATATACTCTATCTACTTCATCTAGCCCCCCTTAAGCATGCGTCGTATGTTATTCATATAGCGGGGGAGGTCCTGTCACGTCACAGCCCAATACCCCTGCTCACACCTACTACAACACTTCCCAGTCAAGCATCCTGCATAGCGTAGAAGGGAATAAAGTCCCAGTGGTGCACATAAAGAACATGCTGGGCAAGGCAGTCTGGGTTCTTCCTGCACTAGGCAAAGGCAAACTTATTTGTGGGATTGCTTTTTCTCCGGGACCTGGGTGCACGTGGTGGGTAATGTGGAAGAATGGGGATGTTCGTTGTGTACTTCAAGGAGATTTGATTCTGGGTGAGAATAGCCAGTGATATGAATTGTGTTTATTGAATTGCTGCATAATACCATATACCATTATTAGTGTGGTTGTTACATAAGTCTTGTTAACAGTTGTGCAACCGGAAATACCCAGGTTAAAGAAGAACAAACTCTGATGGAACCAGAACTCTCTTCTGCATTCAGTAACCCAACACTGTGAGACAATGCTCTTGCACTGAAGGACTGTTTAAAGTTATGAACTGAATGAATACGATGGGTAATTTCAATGGATGGTCCATGGTCTATGGAAACACTGTGTGAGTGTATACATAGGGAAAAGAAAAAAAAAAAAAAAAGGAGATAGGTAGTGGTTATAATGTGTAGAAATTATGGGACCTGAACATGATATAAATGTTATGGAATAAAGGGTGGATATTGTCAGCTGGGTGGAATTGCTTTCTTTGGGGTGTCTGGTATATGTTTTTGGTTCTAGGAGAGAAACAGTGTTGGAAACACAACGGTGTTTACATCTGCCACTAAGCACTGTTGTACAGAGCCAAGGCCCTTCACAGAGAAAGGCCCAAGGAGTTGGGAGGGAACAAAATTAGGACATCTCATTTGAAGTGGCCAAAGTGATAATCCATGCCATATGACATCAAGCAGAGGGCATTTTGTAGGGGGTGAGAGTTCATCTTGTTCTCTTCTGCTGCTCAGGTAGCTAGCTGGGCATCGGTTAGAGGGTGGTGAGCAATTGCTTGTGCATCATTTGTTGCATACTTTATTACATATATAACTGTAAATATTAGCCTTTTCCTTTTCTCTATCTTAGTAAATAGTTGTTACCTTTTTCTCCCAGTTTTCTCTCCTATCCCACTGGGAAGGGGGGAGGGAGCAAATGGCTGTGTGATGCCTAGCCACCTGTTGAGTTAAACCACAAAAACTAGCCTGGAATACATACCAAATATTCCTTGTTGAATATGCAGTGTCGGAGGCATGGACTCAGATGTGAAAGATACACATTGCTTATTGAAGTTTCTAATGTCCCTTCTGTACGTTCACAAGTTTTCTCTTTTAATTTTCCCACCCACCTTCACATGTCAACAAAACATTTTACAAACACTCCTTAACTGTGCACGCAGGAGCTTATGCAATCCAAGCCATCAGTCACCAATAACCAAAACATTAAAATATTATTAACAGCTTCTCGGCTAACACCAGTACACCATGACAGAAGGACAGCTTGGTCAGCAGTTTCTCAGATCCCAGCCCCAGCCATGGAAACAGCTGACCACCCCAGGATTTGCTCAGGATCAGTACACGTTCTGGAAAATATTAGTCCATCTTTGTGTAAGCCATAGCTCAGGAGTCCTGCAACCCAAGATGCTCCCTTGCACAGAATCCATCAGCACAGTGCCAATCCTCAACTTAACAGGCACACCTGAAGAAGTCCAATGTTGTTTTACCAAGGTGATCAAGGGACTGGAGAGCCTCTGCTACGAGGAGAGCCTGAGACTGTTGGGGCTGCTCAGACTGGAAAAGAGGAGGCTTACAGGGCTCTTCTCGGTGTATCTAAACATCTGTAGAACGAAGACAGAGTTGTGCTGCTTTCAGTGGTGTCCAGCGATCAAGAGACAATGGGCAAAACTGCACCAGGAGAGGCTCCATCTAAATGTCAGGAAGCACTTCTACACTCTATAGGTAAAAGCACAGGAAAAGGTTGCCCCAGAGGTAGTGGAGAAGCCTCTCTCCTTGTAAATCCTCAAAAAACATTTGACAAGGAGTAGGTGTGTAACATCCTCTGGAAAAGTCTCCAGAATTTTTCCAGTGTCTTAACGACTGGAAAATTGTTTGATGGTGATTAAGAATGAACTGCAATGGTGGGTTTAGTTTGTAGCTGGGACAGGGAGCCAAAAGCGCTTTCTGAAGGGGGTGCAGAGTACATTGGAGGATGGATGGCGCTACCTCTCCTGTGCAAGTCTGGGAAACATCCCCTATTAGGAATTCCCCTATATACGTCTAGATGACCTCTGTGACCCCTGGCTCAAATGGAGGAAACAGCAGATACACCTCCAACTTCAAAATACAGCATCTTCCTCATGAATGGAGATACGTTGCCAACTGGCTCGGTTCAGAGTTAAATCATATAGGGGGTGGGTATGATGGAGGAATCTGGGATGTGGGATGTGTTTCTTCCACCACACCAATAAGCTTATAACATGCTGTAACTCGTCCTTGTTTTCAGAACACATTTTCATCTGTTCAAAGGTGGTTAGAGGTACGGAGGGAATACACTTTGTTCCTTTCCTCCACCAGATGCCTATGCACTGTACTTCCAAGGATGAGAGATGTATTTTCTCTGCTAGAATTTGAAACCCTAGCTTTTCCAAATGCATGATTATGCTTGTTTGGGTCTGTCCCATCACATCATCAATGACTGATCACCAAATACTGACGTACACCAACTCCCTCTTTAGGAGTGACTCGCAGAATGGCTTGGGTTGGAAGGGAGCTCAAGGATCAACTTGTTCCAATTCCCCTGCTGCAGGCAGGACTGCCAAGCACTAGATCAAGCACTAGATCAGGTTACCCAGGGCCCCATCCAGCCTGGTCTTGAATACCTCCAGGGAGGAGACGTGTACAACTTCTCTGGCCAGTTCCAGCAGCCTCCATCTACAACTTCCTAAGTGTTCCAGCACTCTCTCAGTGAAAAACGTCCCCCTGACATCTGCTCTAAATAGCTCCTCATTTAGTTTAAAACCAGTTCCCCTTGTGCTGTCATTAACTACACACGTAGAAAGTTGTTTTCCCTCCTGTTAATCATCCCCCTTTAAATACTGGAAGGCCGTAAGGAGGTTTCCCTGGAATCTTCTCTTCTTCAGACTGAACATGTAGCACTAAGAAATACCATGCCCCAAGTGGGTGCCCTTTGAGACTGCTCAGTCAGAAAGCTTTATTCTCACACTAATCCTTATGAGTGTATAGGAATTGCTAAATCATGGCCTGAACCAGTGATTGAGCACCCGATGAAGGGACACAGCCAGCTCTAGGAGCACAGGTGAAAGCAATTCCTGGTTCCACCACTCCCTAAGCCTCATTTAAGGGCTGGCTGCCACAAGGGAAGGATCTGTAACTAGAGATCCTTCCTTTTGGAGTACTTGGTGAGTCCTTATCTTTATCCTTGGGATGGATGAGCAAATCTTTCTTTCCTTAACTGAAATCACAAAAACAGTCCAAGAACTGGAAAAAGTGGGACCTACACACAGCCCCTACAACTCTCCTATATGACTGGTCTGGAAGAGTGACAGCACCTAGGGAATGACAGTAGATTACAGGAAATTAAGCAAAGCGACCCCGCCAATTCACACAGTAATACCTAACATTGAGCATGATTTGGAGGATTGGAGTAAGCCTGATGGTGTAAAAATGTACCGTTATCTTGATACTTATTTCTACCTCAATAGAAATGCTGGAAAAAAGCAGTAGGTTCACTATTGGCCTACTTGCAAGGAAAGGGATGGGCAATAAACCCACGTAAGTTACAAGGACACAAGTATCGGTCAAATTTCTGGGGTCATTTCACAGGAACAATGGTACTAATAACGGGCCAAAGGCAATAACATCAAGTGGCCATTCCATCTGCCTTACAATCTGACAGAAGCAGGCCTGATAGAATGTTACAAAGGAATTCTTGAGGCTGCTTTGAAAACAGAATCACAATCCTTTTGGGGATGTACTTAATGACTTCATGAAACAGAGCTCTGAACAAGAGACCCAGAGATGGCAGACCCAGTGCCCTGTGTATGCTACTAACAACTTGGGCATCTCCTCTTAGGATACAAATTAAAGGAAATAATACTTCTGTAAAAGTGTTCTCAAGCTGGGACAATAACCAACCTTACTCTCAGTCATTGACAATGGAATCAAGTACACCCTCAGCTAGTTTGCTGATGACACGAAGCTGAGTGGTGTGTTGAAACGGTGAATGGAAGGGATGCCATTCAGAGGGACCTCAACAGACTTGCAAGGTGGCCCAGGTGAACCTAATGCGATTCAACATATCAGACTGCAAGATTTTACACTTGGGCCAGAAGAATCCAAGGCATTTATACAGACTGGAAGGAGTGGCCCTTGAGAGCAGCCCTGTAGAGAAGGACCTGGGGTCTTGAAGGATGAAAAGCTTGACATGAGCCAGCAGTGTGCTTTTGCAGCTCAGAAAGCAAATGGGATCCTGGGCTCCATCAGAAGAGGGGTGGCCAGCAGGGAGAGGGAGGTGATTGTCCCTCTGTACTCTGCTCTTATGACACCCCATCTGAGGTACTGCATCCAAGTCTGGAGCCTCAAGTACAAGACAGACAGTGAGCTATTGGAGAGGGTCCAGAGGAGAGCCACAAAGATGATCAGGGGTCTGGAGCACCTCCCCTATGAAGACAGGCTGAGAGAGCTAGGCTTGTTCAGCCAGGAGAAGAGAAGGCTGTGGTGTGACCTAATTGCAGCCTTTCAGAATCTAAAGGGAGCCTATAAACAGGAGGGGAGTCAACTCTTTAAAAGGGTAGCTAAAAGCAGGACAAGGGGAAATGGTTTTAAGTTGAGGGAGGGAAGATTTTACGATTTGCAAAATGAAATCAAGTCATTTGTGGAATCAAAAGGAAAATTTGTGCCAGAACTTGAAGATGAAAAATGGCTCACAAATGTAGCATTTTTGGTGGATTTGACTGCTCATTTTAAAAAGTTAAACATGCATTTTCAAGGTAAAAATCAACTCATCTGTACTGTGTTTCAAAGCATAATAGCGTTCAAAATGATGTTACATCAAAAACTATTGATGAACACTTGGGGAACTCACTAAAAATAGCAAACACTCCCACTACACCTGATGGAAGCATTAGTTTGACTTTTGTGAAACAGGGCGAAAAATGCCACTACTTTTATGTCTCTGATTTTTTTACATTTCAATTAAGAAAATATATATATATATATAAAAAAAAAAAACCTGCCTTGTATTAATTATATAGAATTAAATATATTATATATTTTATATGTGGCCCAAGTCAATTTTTCTTCACTCAATGCGGCCCAGGCAAGCCAGCATGGCTGCCTCTCTAACCCTGCCAATGCTCCAAGCTTTCCTGTTGTCTTGGTCAGGTTGTGGAAACTTGCCAACATACATGGTGGCACTTAGTGTGCAGCGACAGTCTTCTCAGGGGTTACTCCTGCAAGGGTGCTTGGATCGCTGACACCTAAGAAGACATAGAAGCATGAATTCCCCTTGGGTCCTCTTCCACGGAACATAACACTAAAGACTTCTTTCAGGTTACACTGTCCCAAAACATGGGACATATATCACAGAATCATATAACAGCTTGGGATGGAAGGGACACTAAAGGTCATATTTCCACACCCACTTCCATGGACAGGATTGACACCACTAAATCAGGTACAACTTCAGGCTGCCCAGGGCCCCATCTAACCTGAACACGTCCAGAGATGGGACATCCACAATTTCTCTGATCAACCTATTGCAGTACCTCACCACAGTGTATATAATTTCCCCAAAACATCTAAATCTCACCTCTTCTAATGTAAACCTGTTCCCCCATCTCCTATCACTATCAAACCATGTAAAAGCTCTTACTGTCTCCTTATTCTGAGCTCCTTTGAAACACAGAAAGATCACAATGAGGTCTTCTCCCAGAAGCCTTCACTATCCAGGCTGCACAAGCCAAATTCTCTCAGTCCAACTTCATAAGAAAGCTACTCCAGGCTGCTGAATATTTTTCCTTCCCACCTCTGGACTGTCCTGCAACACTATGTTTTTTTTACCTATACATACTGTGTAGAAATAGAAGGTGACGATTAGGTTATTAGGATCCTGTTATGATTGAAGCATGCTTGTAAAGGCATTCATCAAGATAAAGTTTAGAAAGTGACACAGGAAAAAGTGGCTCACCCTTTCCAAAGACAGTGCACAATCTCCAAAAAGACATACTGATACCTGGACTGCTAACCGTAAATGAGGGTGAGGCTGAGCTTGCACCTGAGCTCCCTGTGTTATCCATGCTGTCCCACCTGGATCTCAACCATTTTTTCAGGCCTTTCAGATCCCCAGACATACAGTGAAGTTTCATTAAGTCCAATTTCAGGCACTCTGTTAAGCAGACATATTTGGCAACTGGAACTTGCAGAGAATAGGCCCAGCTGTTTTGTGTGCCGTCTATATGTTAAACTTGTTGCATGGGTACTTTAGGGTACTTTTAAATGACTATTCCAATAAGACTTTTTTGCAAATATTACTGATGAAGAACTCTCATTTTTATTTTGTTTTGTTTTGTTCTATGCAAGTAAAAGCTGTGAAGGGAGTGGAGGTGGGCCTGAATGCAGCCATCACAAGAGGGTTAGAGGTGCCCTAGTGTTGCTAGAAGAGACTCAGGCAATAAAGGGCAGCCAGTGGCACTCAGGAGCCTCCCAAGGCTTTAGGAAGTAGTGAGGTAAAGGGGCAGCATTCAGGATGCCAGAGGTTTTGACTCCTTCTCTGAGCCCAAGAGCACTGCACAGAGTGAGGACAGCCTCGGGGTTGGTCAGGGACACTCAGAAGGATAAAGAGATATTCCAAGGGGCAAGTGTCATGGGAAGGTGCTATCCAGATGCACAGGAAGGTCTCCTATACATTTCATGTGGACCCGATGGTTGAATTGATTCCCAAAGTATGTGCAGGTTGGATGACTCCTGATCAGCTTACAGACTGTGACAGGAAAGTGCTGCTGTGTTGTACGAAGGGAATCATCAGGCTGGTTTGTGCAGACGGAGGTCAGATCAGCTG
>JAPSGF010000204.1:95568-200257 GCA_035772895.1 Perdix hodgsoniae
AGCCAGCTGATCTGACCTCCGTCTGCACAAACCAGCCTGATGATTCCTTTCGTACAACACAGCAGCACTTTCCTGTCACAGTCTGTAAGCTGATCAGGAGTCATCCAACCTGCATATACAAAGGCAATAAATCCAACCATCGGGTCCGCGTGAAATGTATAGGAGACCTTCCTGTGCATCTGGATAGCACCTTCCCATGACACTTGCTCCTTGCAATCTCTTATCCTTCTAAGTGTCCCTGACCAACCCTGAGGCTGTCCTCACTCTGTCCACTGCTCTTGGGCTCAGAGAAGAAGCCAAAACCTCTGGCATCCTGAATGTTGCTCCTTAACTTCGCTACCCTCTAAAGCCTTGGGAGGCTCCTAAGTCCCACTGGCTGC
Organism: Perdix hodgsoniae; assembly: GCA_035772895.1. NCBI lineage: Eukaryota > Metazoa > Chordata > Aves > Galliformes > Phasianidae > Perdix > Perdix hodgsoniae. The sequence continues at coordinate 95,949 of JAPSGF010000204.1, forward strand.
CCCCTACTGCCCAAGTCTCGCAACACTGGGCCACCTCTTAGCCTCTTGAGATGGCTGCATTCAGGCCCACCACCAGTCTCTTTGCAGCTTTTACTTGCATAGAACAAAACAAAAAAAATAAAAACAAAGTTTATTCATCAATAACATTTGCAAAGAAGTTCTTATTGGATTAGTCAAAAGTATTGGATTAGTTAAAAGTACCCTAAAGTACCCATGCAACAAGTTTAACATATAGATGGCACACAAGACAGCTGGGCCTATTCTCTGCAAGTTCCAGTCTGCCAAATAAGTCTGCTTAACAGAACACCTGAAATTGGACTTAATGAAACTTCACTGTACGTGCACAGGATTTGAAAGGTACTGAACCAATGTTTGAGCACCAGGTGAGATAGAGAGGCTAACACAGGGAGCTCAGGTGCAAGCTCAGCCTCACCCTCATTTAAGGGTTAGCAGCCCAGGTAGCAGTATCTCTTTTTGGAGATTGTGCCCTTCTCGAGACTTCACCTGTCTTTGGAAAGGTTGAGTAACTTTTGCTTGTTTCACTTTCTAAACTTTATCTTGATGAATGCCTTCACAAGCATGTTCCTATCCTAACAGGATCCTAATATCCTAATCATCGCCTTCTATTTCTACACAGCATGTGTAGGATAAAAAAAATCATAGTGCTGCAGGAGAGTTCTGAGGAGGGAGGGGAAAATATTCAGAAGCCTGGAGTAGCTTTCTTATGAAGTTGGGCTGAGAGAGCTTGGCTTTGCAGCCTGGATAAGCGAAGGTTTCTGGGAGAAGACCTCACTGTGGCCTTTCAGTTTTTAAAAGGAGCTAATAATCAGGAGACAGAGAGACTTTTTACATGGTCTGGTAGTGATAGGCCAACGGGGAAAAGGTTTAAATTAGTAGAGGGGATATTGAGCAATTAGGGGGAATTATGTACTCACAGGGAGTTGTTGTATTCAAACAGGTTGATCAGAGCAGTTGTGGATGTCCCATCTCTGGACGTGTTCAGGGCCTGGGCAGCCTGATGTTGAACCTGATTTAGTGGAATCCTGACCACTGAAGTGGGTGTGGAAATATAGTCACTTCCAGACCAAAGCTGTTATATGATTCTGTGATATATGTCCCATTTTGGGGTCAGTGTAATCTGAAAGAAGTCTTTGGGGTTATGTTCCATGAAGAGGACCCAAGGGGAATTCATGCTCCTATGTCTTTTAAAGTCTCAGGGATCCAAGCATCCTTGCAGGAATCAACCCTGAGAAGGCTGTTGCTGCACACTAGGTACCACCAAGTGTGTCAGCAAGTTTCCACAAGCTGGCCAAGAAAACAGGAAAGCTTGGAGGACTGGTGGGGTCAGAGAGACAGCCACACTGGCTTGCCTGGGCCACTCTCAGTGAAAAAAACATTGTCTTGGACACATGCAAGATAGATAATATATCTAATTCTACGTATCACAAGGCTTTTTTTAAATTTTTTTTTAAATTAAAATGTACAAATATACAAGATCAACAGACACATAAAAGTAGTGGCATTTTTCACCTTGTTTTTGTGAAACTAATGCTTCCATCTGGTTCAGTGGGAGTGTTTGCAATTCTTAGTGAGTTCTCCAACTGTTCATCAGTAGTTTTGGATGCAGTATTGTTTTGAACGCTGTTATGGTTAGAAACAGTACAGATGAGTTGATTTTTACCTAGAAAATACATGTTTAACTTTTTAAAATCAGCAGTCGAATCCACCAAAAATGCTACATCTGTGAGTCATTTTTCATCCTCTAGTTCTGGCACAAGGTTTCTTTTTGATTCCACAAATGACTTGATTTCATTTTGCACATCATAAAATCTTCTTAGCATTTTCCCCCGCTCAGCCACCTACCTTCAGAAGAGTAATCAGTGTCCCCATAATCAGCATCCATACTTTTATGGAACTCCTGGAATCTGTCACTTGCACTTTATGAAATTCACAGCTTTGATGATGATTTTCAGAACGTTATCCATGTTTAAAGCTTTCACACATAAGTCTTCTTGATGTATGATGCAGTGATATTTCACAAAATGTGTGCTGCCAGAGGCAATTGCATCAACTTCCATTAGTCTTACCGATCTGTCTTTGGAGGCTGCCAGCCTCATCAGTGGGGCACCATCAGTAGCTGTACCAGATACGCTGACAAAGCTTACAGTAAACTGTTTTAATGTAATTTGAACTGGTTCATACAATACATTCATACAGAATGTGAGATTTAGTTGTGTCTTTCAGTGGCACCAAAGAAGTCATTTCTTCAGTGACATTATATTTGTTATCAATACCTCTAGTGAAAATGACATGTTGAGCCATGTCTGTAGTATCAGTACTTTCATCTCTTGCCAAAGCACACCATTTGAAATTAACAGCTTTTCTCTCCAAATTTCTTTCTCTTCTCATTTCTTTTCACAGATTTCCTTATTTATTTCTTCAGTTCACCTGGCTGCAATCTGGTGAGACAAACTGATGTTAGAAAAATCTTTTTTTTTTTTTTTTTTTTTAACAGGATAAATGGCATTTGCCATGCTTACCATCAGTAAATGGTTTGGATTTCTTTGCAATCAGATTTGCTACCAGATAGCTAGTTTCTAAAGCAGAATCCTTTTGAGGTTTTTTTTTTTTTCAGAAAGTTCAGTTTGAGGTGATAGACTTTTTTTCAGCTCTGCTATTTTGCCTTTATGAAGCATTCCTTGATATTCTTTGAATTTGGCAGCATGTTTCTTCTTATGTCTTTTCAAATTGTAATCTTAGAAAACTGACATGATATCCTTGCAAGTTAAGCGTAGTGTGTGTCAATGATTTCCAGTTTGGCATATGGCATAATGCAAGGTAACACAATATAATTGGCATTGAAGGTAATAAATCAAATTAAATGAGAGGGAGAGTGTTCAAACCGAGTGCTGTACTCTAAAGCTGAAGGCGAGACAGCTAGGGAGCACACACCACAGAGATGAGCAGTCAAAGAAGGGGATGTCTCATGACTAATGAGCAACTTTATCTTTCTTTTTAAATAGAAAATGGAAAGAGAACAGTGAAAGTGTTCTGGGATAGGTACTACTTCTCTTCTAAGAACCAGGTACCCCGAAATAGCAACAATCTACAGAACTGGAGCATTAACTCCTTAACTCCCAGGGCACTACATGATGTTATGAAGTGAAATCCCATTTACAAAAATCATAAAACCATGGCAGTTCTGTGTATTCCACTGACGTTCACACACCACACCACCATGACTTGGCAATACATGGCATTGTTCTTGAATGGTGTCTTGGGAAGTCCACGAGCTTCCTCAGCATACCAAGACTGTTTGGAACTCCAGAGCATGTAGACGCTCTGTAGAGGCAAGAGCAAGATGGCAGTCTACTACGGAGACCTCATGTCCATTGCTGCTGTGAAAGGGAATTTTAAGAGGATCTCACTGCTCTGTGAGAGTCCTTGTTACACAGGTGTCCCTGCTGCACCCAGCACACCTTATCACCCCCTAGGGAGCTCTCCTCAACCTTATATAAACTCTTGCCCTACAGGGGATTAAAGCATCTGGGAACAACCTGTCACTTGTGCCTTTCACCAAGGACCCACATATGAATATGTCCCTCCCCCACTCCACATACACTAGGAAACCTAGCTCCCTCCTTGTTCACACCTACTGTGTTCCCTCTAAAGACGTCCTCCAGGAGTACTTATTACTAGAAACCATGGAGAATGCTTTCTCTACATCTTCTTGAAGGCTTCGCAGAGAATGGGGGCAGATTACATATAAGCTAGTTCCCACCCTTTTACACCCCTTGTCCAGTGCTGCTCAAACACATACAGGTTCTCCAGCTTCTCAGCTCACTCTGCAGAGACACCTCTTTTCCCCGGGTCCTTTGTACGCTGCCCTCTTAGGACTCACATTGCCTCTCATTCATTCTTTCTGAGGATCTGTGCCTGTCTTTCCTGAGGGTTGTTCTGACCTTTCTCTCCCTCTGGTAGTGGCTCAGGGTACTGGCTCTGGTGTGTGACAGGAATCTCTTAAATGAGGAAAATAAGGAAAAACACAGTACATAGAGGAAGTGGAGAAGAGGCGGCATTTGGGGGATGAAGGATGAGGCAGAAACTGGGACCTTTTGGGTCCTGCTGCTTCTGAATGAACTGTTAGGTCCTGATAGCGGTAACAAACCATAAGAGCCATGGTTGGGGACAGGTTGGCATTGGATCGTAGAATCATAGAATCACCAAGATTGGAACAGACCTTTAAGATCAGCCAGTTCAACTGTCACCATTATCACCAGGCAAAATTGGCTCACTCTTTCCAAAGACAGGCAAAGTCTCAAGAAGGGCACAATCTCCAAAAAGAGATACTGCTACCTGGGCTGCCCAGATGTTTTGTATGTTATTTATATGTTAAACTTGTTGCATGGGTACTTTGCGGTTCTTTTTAATGGCTATTCCAATAAGACTTTCTTTGCAAATATTGATGAAGAAATCTTGTTTTTATTTTTATTTTGTTCTATGCAAGTAAAAGCTACAAAGAGAGTGGTGGTAGGCCTGAATGCAACCATCTCATGAGGGTTGGAAGTGGCCCAGTGTTGCTAGAAGAGAGTCAGGCAATTAAGGGCAGCCAGTGGGACTTAGGAGCCTCCCAAGGCTTTAGAGGGTAGCAAAGTAAAGGGGCAGCATTCAGGATGCCAAAGGTATTGAGTCCTTCTTCTCTGAGCTCAAGAGCAGTGGACAAAGTGAGGACAGATTCAAGGTTGGTCAGGGACACTGAACAGGGTAAGGGATGTTCCAAAGGGGAAGTGTCATGGGAAGGTGTTCAGATGCACGGGACGCTCTCCCAAACATCCCACTTGAACCCAATGGTTGTCTCAAGTGCCTTTGTCTGTGCAGCTTGGACTGCAGTTGATCAGCTTACAGATTGTGACACGAAATTGCTGCCCCACTGTATGAAGGGCCCGATTGGGCTGGTTTGTGCAGACAGGGATCAGATTTTTGGGTGCTGTATGCACAAAGGTGCTGAGGGCTTTGCAATTCATGTTATGCTGTATCATCATGAGACTGCAATACTGGTTATCATTTGAGCTCTGCATCCTGGGGAAGTTCACATGCTTATCCAAAAAATCCTGGTATGTTGGAAAACCACTGCACACAGACACTGTCAGGGCCAGGAGCAGGATAGCAGTCCACCACAAGGAACCCATGGCCATGGCTTTTGTGACCAAAAGATATTGATGTTCTTGCAGCAGTAGTTAACACAGACTGCAAAGTTCAAGTTCATTCGTGCAACTACCCAACCACATCAATGCCTTTTTATATGCGGAAGTACTAAATTACCAGGATGTAGCAGAATGCAATTCAGTGCTGGGTGGCCTCCAACAGTGACATCTCCTACCTCTTTGTTTCATAGTTCGCTTGGACAGAGGCAAGGAGCGCTTCTGAAGGAACAGGAAATCACTGCTTCTTGCTGGAGAACTGCAGTCATCAGCACACTGCTGAGCCTCAACGTTATGTCCTGACGCCTCACCTTGCCTTCCCTAAAACTGTGAGGTACCTATTCCAAAAATCACCACAGGCATTTTCATTCTGCCAATCAGGAGAAGGACAGAACCATGCTGTCCTCTGCATGAGGCCAGACAACAGTTCCCTGTGGCCCCACTGGATTTTCTGACCTGAAAACGTGATACATAGAATGCTTCTGCACTGCTTGCTCCACAGAGGCATCTCTTCTCCCAGTCCCCCCCACCATCAAGGTGCCCTCTGGTGTTTCAATGGAGAAGGCATCAGATCCTTGACATTGCTTGCCCTGTCCCCCTCCCCCTCCTCCACTGCCCATTTGATACGTCATTTTCAGTCAACATAATTACATTGTCTGCAAATTTTCAAATGTAATGTTTACAGCTGCAATCAAATATTCAAATCAACAGTTTGATCATGTCCCTACACCAGTCTCTATTGATAAGACTGATCATTCTCACAGACTCAAGCCCATGCAGCTAGAAGACAAAGACAGGGAGCAAAATCAACCTTCTATAATCCAAGGGGAAGTCATTAGCGACGTACTACACGCCAGTTGAACACACATAAATCTATGGGGCCAAGTGAAATCACTTCAAGGCTACTGAACGTGAGGGTAGAATTTCTTGCTAGCCACTTCCCCCTTTTCACAACTCTCCTGGTTAACTAGGAGGGCCTAGTTATTGCAGCATAGGTAATGGGATGTCATCTACCAATAAGGCAAGGAGAAGGACCCGGGGAATTACAGGCTACTCAGCCTGACCTCGATACAAGAGAAGTTCATGGAGCAGATCATCCTGAGTGTCATCACACAACACATCAAGAATAACCCAATGATCACACCCAGTCAGCACGCCTATCTACGCACGGCAGCTCCTGCTTCTCTAACCTGAGCTCCTTCCAGTTATCCCAGAAGGCCAGCACGATGGGTGAGGAAAAGGCTGTGGAGGTTGTCTAGCCAGACTTCAGCAAAGCGTTTGATACTGATACAGGGGGAAGACTTGCTTGCAAGAAGAGCAACCCACCGTGGGAACAGAAGTCAGCTACTCTCAAACCATCTTCCTTCCTAAACATTCTGAGTGAGATGGGAGGACGGGCATCAGGGCCCGTTGCTGCTCCCCTCCTTTGACTGCTCTTTCACCAAGAGGAGCATGACAGCAGTTCAAGGCACTGCCAAGTGGTCGGGCAAGATGCCAATGGCTGTGACAGCACTGTGCAAAAAGCTGCATTTCTGCAGGAACGAGGACATGAGGTTGTGTCTAGAGCACTTAGCATGTCTCAGTTCTTTTCCCTCAGTATCCCTGATGCCAAGGTGTGGACGGATGACTCAGAGCGAGGTGGAGCAGAAGCTCCTCACAGTGGCTCAGCACCTCCAGGTCAGTCACAGGTGGCCTGCTCGCGCCACCTTGCAAGTAAAAGGCACTACCTGTGCCTCTCTGTCCCTTGCCAAGAGAGAGGAAGCCAGGTTCTCTGGGTGCACGGCCGGAAAAGCAAGCGAGTAGGGAAAGGGCCAAAGGCCAATGTGGTGTGGCAAGGGAATGCTGAAGCAGACCCACTTGGTGGCTGCCCATTAACAGGCATGACTCAGCAGCCGCCCTCCTTCATCAGGGCCTCCTGGTGCTCCAGCCTCTCCTCAGGCGTTCAATGGGTAAATCCAGTTTGGTAAGGCACAGCCTGTGCCCTGCCTACAGAAAACACTCTGACCTTGCCTGAATAAGGGAAACAGCTGGAAGCCTTTGCAGGTCAGGAAAGCGTGTGTGTCATCACGGCCTGGGGGAGCAGAGACTTGCCATGGAGCGGCCTGACCCACTCCAGTTGCACTCTGCATGTCTCCCTCCCTGCATACGCGCAGTCAAGTTTCTCTCCCGATCACGGGGAGCCTGGGCTGAACATCGCCTTCCACTCTCAGTTGGGCATCTGAGTCTCCTGTGCAGACGCTTGCCTGTGCTCGGAGGTCCTCCATAGCCCGCCGGCACCGCTCTTGCTCAGGGTCAGGCTGAGCCCGTCAGTGCAAGATGCTTGTGCGTTGCCTTCTGCAGTGCTCCACGCACAAAGTCCTACCAAGCGGGGGCCATGATCTTCGGGAAGGGGAGGCTCTTTGGGAAGCAAGGCAAGTGCTAGTCACAAGTATGGCCTAGAATTTTCAGTGGGCAGATTGCTGTGATTGTTGTCGTCCATAGTTCTGTGGTCTGATAGTCAAGTGTCATTTTCTTCATTAAGTATCTTTATTAACTAACACATTTGAACAGCCACAATGAAACATGTAAAGGAATCCCAAATTTTCTACTGAACGTCTCTTTTCAGCATTAAGTACCTAAGCAACTACCAGTTGGTCCTTTGTTAATTGTAGCCAGTCCTAACCCTGGGTACTTTGTAAGGAAATTCTTTGCTAAGAAATCACTTAGTCAAGGCAAAGAAATCTTACACAGCTTGTAAACACTGAGCTTTCCAACTCCTTTTCCACAAGGTCAGAAGCTGGCAGTCTTGCAACATCAAAGGAAAGAGAAGGGGTAACACAACTTCAGTCCACAAGGCTCTTTTTCCTGCTGTATGACTTCTAGGACATCTGTCAGAGACTTAGGGAATGGGCTGTGTTTGGAGATGGTGCTATGCCTATATGTGACCAGTGTGAAAGTGCTTCTGGTCCCAGACCCCAGGGCTGTGGATTTCTCTCCTTCGTACAAGGCAGGAATTAAACAGGCAGAGCAGAAAAAGCAGCTGCAAGTGGATCATACACATGTCCTGATCCACAACCCAGCATGTACTATATGGACAGATCAGACTCCCAAGGCCTTGCCATTGGTATCTGTTCCATGGTGTGTAATCCTGTCCTGACATTTCTGTTTCAAAACTCCTTCTGCAAGATATCGTTTGGTATGGAACATCTCTTTGGCCAGTTTAAGTCAGCTGTCCTCATTGTGTCCCTTTTCAGCTCCTTGGGCCTTTCTTGGTGAATAGCCTTGGCTCTGTAAAACACTGCTTAGCAGCAATTATAAATATCAGTGCATTATCAGCATTGTTTCTCTCCTAGAACTGAAAACATTGCATCATAACAGACAATCTGAAGAAAAGAGTTCTATTCCAGCTGAAACTAAGACAGAGAACCAATCCTAAAACAGGAGCAGCAGTAGGAGGAGCAAGTGCATGAGGAGGAGGAGGAGGGGAGAGAGATTGAACAGCAAGACTAACAGGAGTGGCTGCTGCAAGCATCTCAACTTTCTGACAAATTTGTTGAGTAGATTGCTAAGCCATTGTGTTCTGCACTCACTGAATTGAATGCCATCCTCATTGCAAAGTCAAAGCAATACACCAGACTATGCCTGTCTCTAATCCAGAGAACTTGCCTCCTTTTCACTTTCCCAGGGAGGCAACATGATCTCTTTGGGAGTAAGAACAGTTCATCCTCAGAAGACAAATTCTCCTGGCAGGTATCTTGCCAGTTGCTGTTTGACTGTTTTAGAAGATCCTGACCATCTTCTGCATACTCACTCTCTACTAATGCTGACAAGGGAGACCCACTCTCAGGGATGCTTCAGCTATGAAGGGTCTGAAGGTCACCCTAAGAAGTACAAGTTTGTGAGGCTAGGGAAGAGGAAGAGTTCAGAGCACGGACCATATCTTCACCACATCTGCCCCACATGGAAAGCAGGAAACTTAGATACCTGGTGTCAGTCTCCATGGAGCTGGAGAGAAATCCTTATGTGTGGTGGGAGGAGATACCCACGCTACAAAATGGATCTCCACACAACTTCTGTGCACTGATTCACACACTTGCTGCTGTGCAAGGGGAAGCCAACAGCATGGAGACTATAGCCAGTGAGAAAAAGTCAAGCTATTTCTCTATGAGAAGTAAATAACTCCTCTTTTTACTCTCATTCTGCTTGGTAACTGCAAACCAGATGAGAAATAAGGTCCTTGAGTCTTCACAGAATGACAAGACAGGCTACTGAGTGTTTTCATGAATGGAACCAGCCAGATGGAAACAAGTACGTGACAAAGAATCATAAAATTGCAGAATTGTAGGAGTTGGAAAGGACCTCTGGAGATAACCAGTCCAACTTTCCTGCTAAAGCAAGTTCTCTTGAGTAGGTTAAACAGAACAGAATCCAGATAGATTTTGAGTATCTCCATGGGAGTGTCCAAGCCTCTCTGGGCTGCCAGTTCCAGTGCTCTGGAACATTTAAAGTAAAGCTGTTTTTCTTCAGCTTTGTACAGAACTTCCTGTGCTTGTTTTTGCCTGTTGTCCTTTGTTCTGTTGCTGGGTACCATTGAAAAAAAGAGTCCAGGCCCATCCATTTGACTTCTGCCATTTAGATATTTATAAGGATTGAAAACGCTTTCTTTATACCTTCCACTGTACACCCTCCAGCAGTTCCCTCCTTCTGAACAGAGTACACCAGATGTGGCCTCACCAAGGGCACACTGCTGGCTCATGGCCAACTTATTTTCCACCAGGATACCTGGGTGCTCCTCTGCAGAGCTCCTTTTCAGAAGGCCACCCCAAAACCTGTACTGATGCAGGTGTTTATTTCTCCCCAAGTGTAGAACTCTATACTAGTCCTTGTTGAACCTCATCAGGTTCCTCTCTGCCCAACTCACCAGCCTGCCCAGGTCTTTCTGAGTGGCAGCACAACCTTCTGGTGTACCAGCCACTCATTCCAGCTTTGTGCCATCACCAGACTTGCTGAGGGTGAAGTCTATCCCTCTACCCAGATCATGGATTTGAGGCAATGTCATGGCGTTAACTAGATCAATCTATGCCTGTGATAGTGGGCAGTAGGCCCCAGCCCCACCCCAGCCTCACACGAAATGGGAAGGAAAGAGGCCATCACCCTTCCTCCCAGAGTGGTTTCATCCTCTTGGCTTGTTTGATTATGACACACGTTTCACAGTCGTGAATAACCTGTGCAATAGCACCCATAGTTAAGTCCACCCCTCAGTCTCTAGCCCACTTATATGTTGCATCTCTCCCTTGATGGCCCGAGGTCTCATGGGCCCACTGAGCTAGAAATAATTCACACTTGTTCTGCCAGTCCAAATCTATTTGAGCCACCTCAATTTTGGCAGCTCAGTCCACCTGATGGTTATTTTGCTGTTCTTCAGTAGCCCGACTCTTGGGCACATGAGCATCTACATGGCGTACCTTCATGAACATATTCATTATCCAGGTAGCAATATCTTTCCACAGTTCAGCAGCCCAAATAGGTTTACCCCTTCTTTGACAGTTATTTTTCTCCCACCGCTGTAACCACCCCCACAGAGCATTTGCCACCATCCATGAGTCAGTGTAAAGATAAAGTATTGGCCACCTCTCCTGTTCAGTAACATCTAAGGCCAGTTGGACAGCCTTTACCTCTGCAAACTGGCTTGATTCTCCTTTCCCTTCAGTGGCCTCTGCAACTTGCTGTGTGGGGCTCCACACAGCAGATTTCCATCTGCGATGCTTTCCCACAATACAACATGATCTATCTGTAAACAGGGCTTTTTTTTTTTCATTTTCTGGTAATTCATTGTATGGTGGGGCCTCTTTAGCTCGTGATACTTCTTCTCCTGGTGATGTTCAAAACTTTTTATCTTCAGGCCAGTCCATGATGACCTCTAGGATTCCTGGACGGCTGAGATTCCCCATCCGTGCTTCCGTGCTCGTTGCATAATCAATGCAATCCACTTACTCCAAGTGGCATCAGTTGCATGATGAGTGGAGGGAGCCTTTTCTTTGAACATCCAGTTCAGCACTGGCAGTCGAGGTGCCAGAAGGAGCTGTGTTTCAGTACCGACTACTTCAGAAGCAGCCCGAAGCCCCTCATATGTAGCTAAGATTTCCTTTTCAGTTGGAGTGTAGCCTTCTTCCGACCCCTTATATGCTCTACTCCAAAATCCCAAGGGTCGGCCTCGGGTCTCTCCTGAGGCTCTTTGCCACAAACTCCAAGTGGGACCTTTCTCTCCAGCAGCAGTGTAGAGGATGTTCTTTATATCCTGTCCTGTCCATACTGGCCCTAAGGCCACGGCACGGGCTATCTCCTGTTTAATCTGTTCAAAAGCCTGCTGCTGCTCGGGGCCCCATGTAAATTCATTCTTCATTCGCGTCACATGATAAAGGGGGCTTACAATGAAGCTATAGTTTGGAACATGCTTTCTCCAAAAACCCACGACACCCAGAAAAGATTGTGTCTCTCTCTTACTAGTGGGTGGAGATATAGCAGTGATTTTGTTGATCACATCTGTTGGGATGTGACGACGGCCATCTTGCCACTTTATACCTAGGAACTGAATTTCCTGAGCAGGTCCTTTCACTTTGCTTCGCTTAATAGCAAAACCAGCCCAGCATGCAGAAGAATTTGGATTATTAGCTCTCCTTTTGTGAAGACTTCTTCCTCTGAATCGCCCCATACAACGATATCATCAATGTATTGCAGGTGCTCAGGAGCACTTCCCTGTTCCAATACAGTTTGGATCAACCCATGGCAAATGGTTGGACTGTGTTTCCGCCCCTGGGGCAAATGGTTCCAAGTATACTGAACACCCCTCCAGGTGAAAGCAAACTGTGGCCTACATTCTTTGGCCAAAGGAATGGAGAAAAAAGCGTTAGCAATGTCAGTGGTGGCATACCATTTGGCTGCTTTTGACTCTAGTTCATACTGGAGTTCTAACATGTCTGGCACAACAGCACTCAGTGGGGGTGTGACTTCATTCAGGCCACGGTAGTCCACTGTCAGCCTCCATTCTCCACTGGCTTTATGCACTGGCCATATGGTGCTGTTAAAAGGCAATTGAGTTTTGCTGCTCACTCCCTGACTCTCTAGTTGACGAATCAACTTATGAATAGGGAGCAAGGAATCCCTGTTGGTGTGGTACTGCCGTCTGTGCACCGTTTTTGTAGCAATCGGTACCTATTGCTCTTTCACTCATAGCAACCCCACAACAGACGGATCTTCTGACAGGCCAGGCAAAACAGACAGCTGCTTAATGTTGTCTGTGTCTACAGCAGCTATTCCAAAGGCCCATCGATACCCCTTAGGATCCTGGAAATTCCCCCTTCTGAGACTATCAATACCTAGTATACATGGAGCCCCTGGGCCAGTCACAATAGGGTGTTTTTGCCAGTCTTTACCACTGAGGCTTATCTCAGCCTCCAACACAGTCAATTCTTGGGAGCCCCCAGTAACTCCAGAAATATGGATTGATTCTGTCCCCTCATGACTTGAAGGCATCAGAGTACACTGTGCACCGGTATCCACCAATGCCTTATATTTCAGTGGTTCTGATGTGCCAGGCCATCGAATCCACACAGTCCAATAAACTCTATTATCCCTTTCCCCCCCTTGACTGAGGGCAGGGCCCCTCTATTCATTACCTGTAATAACCGGAGCAACTGCACTGGTGGTTGATCTGTTTTGTAATTCTCTCACTCATGCTCACAGTAGAGGAGTAGGTTGTTCATGCCACTTCCTCATGTCTTCTCCATGGTCACGTAAGTAACGTCACAAGGCAATTCATGATGTAGGATTCCTTACTGGAGCCGGAAAGCGTTTGCCTTTAACAGCTGAGATTTTTGATGGTGAACGTGAGGAAAAGGGTTCATCATCCTTAATTAGTTGGATTTGCATCAATTTGATCAGCTCCTTCATTAGACTCTTCTGATCATCCTGATCTTCATCAAGCATTTCTGATACTACTACAGGTTTGTCACGATTAATCAGTGAAGACACTTGCTCTTGCATTTTATTCAGTGAAGACACTTGCATTTTATTCAGTGAAGACATTTGCTCTTGCATTTTATTCACTTGGTCCGTTAGTTGAGAGATGGCGGAAATGGAAGCACGAGTTACGGGTAGTTGCTGTTCATAGCTTTGGAGCTTAAGAATCAATTCAAAAACTAAGGGCATTCTCTGCTGATCCTCGTGTCTCTCACGCGCAGACATTAGTGCAACGGAATATCTGTCTGGTGCTGTACTTATGAGTTTCTGCCATATATCAGACGTCGTCCTCACTTTCTCAGGGTCATGGTCTTGGTGTGGGTCATTAGGAACAAAGTTGGGGTCATACAGCATTTCCACCACAGCCATTTCCCTCAGATACTGGATACCCTTTTCAACTGTATCCCATCTTCTCGTTGCAGGCTTCAAGCCGTCTTTGAAGGGATACCTTTCCTTCGCGGCTATTAACATTCTTTCCCAGAGGGTGGCAGCCCCATCCAAACATCGACTAATTCCTCTGTCAACAGCTGGATCTCTGGCAATGGATCCAGTTGGCAAGCTTCATTACCATCTAGAGACAAGCCACTGGCCCCGGCGTCCCAACAGCGAACCAACCAGGAAACGAGAGTTTCACTCGGGTGCCATGTAAACTCCTTTCTTGAGCCTTGGATTTCGGTCATCATCAGAGGCCAACGAGTAGTAATAGAGATTTCCTCTTCATCACTCTCCTTTTCATGTCTCCTAGCTTTTCCTTTTGCTTTTCTCGATGGTGGTGGTTCTGAGGACAGCCCCTCACCTGGATCTTCCTCCACTTCCTCCTCTTCTTCTTCTTTTTTCCATTCCAGACGCGTGGACACTCGTTTCCATTTCTTGCCTTCCACTGGAGCAACTGTTATTGTTACTGGTGTCTCCTGTAACTGATCAGATTTGACTTGAGAATTCTTCCCTTTGGCCTGAACCTCAGCTCGGAAACTCTCTCTCTCCAGAACAGTATTATATAGGGCGCAGTAAGCACAAGCCAAACCCCAAATAAGTTGTGCCTCCTTAGATTTATGTAAGCCGCACTGTCCCTGACTCAAATACTGGCTTAGTTTCTCGGGATCCCATAGGTGTTCAAGAGTGAAATCCCATGACATTGCGGGTCCCCACACTTCTAAGATTTTTCCTAAACCTCCCCATATCCCTTGCCAGTCAGCATTCTCTGGTTTTGGAGGAGACTCCAAAGTTACTAACTATGATATGATATTCCGTCATGTACAGGGATAGGTACATGGAGCTGGAGCATTAACACTTTAGTTCCAGTACACCACATGATGTTTTGATGTGGAATACTGAAAACCAAAAAATGTAAAACCATGACAGGCAATCAGCACTGGTGTTCTGCAGTGGAGTTGGCAGATCACCAAGTGTGAGAAGGGAGCAGCCTGGAGCCCCCCAGCCCTAGATAGCAGGTGATGCAACCCTGCAATACATAGACAGCCCCCAGGAGTGTGACAACCAGAATGGGCAAACAGTCAGGGCATGTCACAGCAGTTTACTTGGCTGATCATGCAAGCTGGGCACAAAAGAAAATCTCAAGGCTTTCTTCTCATCTTTTTCTTTCACTTTCTTCTCATCTGGGAACACTAGAGTGCAGTGCTCTGTTGTAACAAAGATGGCGACTACCTACTCCAACAGTCAAGATGACACAGAAACCCAGACATAGAGGCTTCAAACTTTCCAGGATGACATGCACCTAAATGGTGAAGAGCAAAAGACCTTCTCAGATCTTCAGCTATGTCTTGGGTGTTTAGGGCAGAAGGAGCCTCCCCCTTGCTCCTCAAGTCCCTCTAAACAACAGATATGAAGTTCTAGGGATGGAAAGAGAAAACGGTCTGATTAATGGTTCAGAACCAGAAAGGGACAGTCAGATTAGGATGGTTCAGCCAAGGAAACCAAGACAGACCCAGTACTGCCAAAAAAAAAAAAAAAGTGTGAATTCTTAGCAGTTGGGGACTCCACATCGAGGGACGCTAAAGCACACATTGTCACTCAGATAATCTCTCTAGAGAGGCTTTCTGCTTGCCAGGGGCTTGTATTTGTGACATCAGGAATAGGCTTCCAGGTCTGATAAAGCTAGAGGACTACTATCCGCTCCTGCTCTTTCACACTTGGTCAGTAGAAACTATGACTGGGATATCACAAAATTTAAACAAACAAACAAACAAACAAACAAAAACCTGTATGTCTATTAGGAAGTTGTTGAAGGGATTGGGAGCCAAGTCAGTGCTCTCCTTAGTCCTCCTGGTTGGAGACTTGGATCCAGGAAGAAGGACAAGAACAGATCAATTGAATTAATGTCTGTATTGATAGGCATGCACAGGATAGTGGGTTCCATGATCTTGGATACACCTTTGTGTGACAGGGCTTGGTGATATGAATGTAATGCAGATGACCAGGAAGGGAAAGAATATAACAGGCAGCAAGCTGGCTGGGCTTATCACTGGAGCATTAAACTTGATTTGACGGAGGAAGGATATGTATCACTGAGTGACAGGGAACAGCCACTTTAGGAAGCAGAGGGAGCGGATTTGGGAAGGACTCTTCCAAGAAGGTAACACAGCCAACAGCCCAGCTGAAGTGCTTCTACACCAATGCAGATAACATGGGAAATAAGTAGGAGATGGAAAATGTGGTGCTATTAGAAAATTATGACCTGACTGTTATCACAAAAATGTGCTGTGGTGAACCACAAAACTGGAATACTATGATTGAGGGCCACAAACTTTTTAGAAGGAATAGTTGGGGAAAGAGGGTCGGGGGAGATGTCTTCTGTGTTAAGAAGTAGATATATGGGGAAGAGCTGCCTCTGAGAAACAGCCATGACCAGGTTGAAAGACTGTGAGTTAAAATTAGGGATCAGAACAATAAACAAAATTTGGTGTTTCGGCTCTACATCTGATAAAGGAGAGCCTGTTAACAAGTTTTTTTTTGCTTCAGCTACAAAAGGCATCATGTTCTCAGGATCTCATTTGAGCATCTGTTGGGAAAACAGCATGGTGAGCTGAAAACAATCCAGGAGACTCCTGAAGCCAGGATAATTTCCTGGACAGACCATCAAGAGGTTAAGTGTTACTAGACCTGGTGCTTACTGATACAGAGGAGACTATTAAGATCAAAGGCAGCCTGGGCTGTAACGACCATGAGCTGATCAAGTTCATGATTTTGCTCAGCCAGATAACCATGATCCAGGTTCATGATGTGGGTGGGTCTGGCAAAGAGCAGAGGTAGGACCCTGAACTTCAGGAGAGTGAACTTCAGAATGTTTAAGGAATTGCTGGATGAGATCCTCTGGCAAATGATCCTTAAGGACATGGGTAAGGAAGAGGACTGGCAGCAATTTAAGGATGTACTGTGTTCAGTTTTGGGCCCCTCACTACAAGAAGGACATTGAGGCCCTGGAGTGTGTTCAGGGAAGGGCAACAAAGCTGGTGAGGGGTCTGGAGCACAGGTCATATGGAGCACAGGTTGAGGGAACTGGGATTGTTCAGTCTGGAGAAGAGAAGGCTCAGGGGTGATCTTACCAATTTCTACAGTTGTGGAGGGAGGTTGGGGTGAGGTGGGGGTCAGCCTCTTCCCCCATGTAACTAGCAATAGGACTAGAGGGAATGGCCTCAAGTTGCACCAGGGGAGATTCAGGTTGGATGTCAGGAAATAATACTTCTCTGAGAGAGTCGCCAGGAGCTGGAAAGGGCTGCCCAGGGAGGTGGTGGAGACACCATCCTGAAGGTGTTCAAGAAATCTTTGCTTTTATAACGAGGGACATGGTTTAGTGGAGAAATATCGGTGATGATTTGCAGAATCAAGCTCTCCAACCCACGTAAGGTTATAAGAGCAGGTACATTTTATTTCAGTGCTGCACCACATGCCGGTTGCAAGGGGAATCACTCCTCCTAGCTTGCACACCAGAGAACAGGGTCCCAGTACATTTCTAAGCCAACTCAAACATATTCAGAAGTGTTACCCAAGACCCATTGACATATTCATTACTTTTCCAGGAATTCATTTACATACTGTCCCCCTCCCCAGTGCATGCACAGTAACTTCCATTGGATGAAGGCTCAACGTCTTCCTCCCCCTCTGGTGGTCGTTCTGGGATGAAGTCAAGCATCTTCCTCGCCATGTTCTTCTGACCTTTGTCCTAGTTTTGAGCTCTTCTCCCACCCTGCATACCTCAGCAATTTCTAGTTCTTCCCTCCTCCTTGCTTTCTTAGGGGCCCTTTCCTGCTGACTGGAGAAGGTTCCCTTGAGAATGTGTCTGGGCTAGCAAAGGGTTAAGCAATAAGTTCCCCTTGAGCTAGCAAGAGGTTAAATTAAGTGATGCTATTTGCGAATTTATTTTGAGTTAGCAAAACCAAGCGATGTTATGGACCCCTTACATCTTGTGTTCTTCAGCTTATTATCTCATCCTGCTTGCTACATTCTTTTGTCTTGGCATCCCTTAACTCAGTGATAGGTGAATAGTTGGACTGGATGATCTTGGAGGTCTTTTCCAACCTTGGTGATTCTGTGATTCATTCTATGGATGGGGCTTTGGACAACCTAGTCTAGTGGGAGGTGTCCATGATTATAGTAGGGGAATTGGAACTAGATGGGACCCACTACTGACCCCTAAGGAACACCTCTAGCTACAGGCCTGAAACTAGACTGTTGTAGATAGGATACTCTTCAGACTTATACTCAAGAGAGAACTTAGTTCCCTAAAAAAGCTCCTTCACTGGGCTTGAACATTTCTTCCTTTGTCAAATTCTGCCCTCAGAGGGGAAAGGGTAAATGCGTGCAGTTTCTTCCTGCCCCCAGAAATGGTCTCTTTGAGATGTTTAAGACTTTTTGGCTTAGCCAAAGACTTTCCTTATAAAGCCACCAGGGACAGCATCAGCTCTGCTGATGGCAGACTGCTGGTATTTGCTGAGGTAGTTAATGCAGCACATGGATGTTAACAGAAAATGTGGACTTCCTTCCTACTTTGCTTTGTGTCTTTTCAAGTGTCCCAATGAGCAATATTACATCTTCCAAAAGAGCTTGGATCTGTTTGACTTAGCACTTTGTTGATAAGAGCACACTCTTATCTGCACCATCCCCTAACAGATCGTTTTTCCAGTCACCGACTCCGAGCCTTTGAGGCTGCCCTGCCAGCCAATTGCTCACCTCACCACTGTGTCTTTGTCTAGCCGCATGTTGGACACTTTGTCCAGAAGAGTACTGTAAAAAACAGCACTGAAATGTTCGCTGACATCCAAAAATTACATCAACTGGCGCTCGCGCTGCCACACCGCGGCTCTGCGCGCCGGAGCCCTGCTACCCGGATAGCAGCGGAAAGGGCCGCGGCGGAGCGCTGTGCGCGGTGCACCCGGAAGCGAAGGCCGGGCCGAGGAGTTCCGCCATGGAGGCGCTGCCGCTGCGCGTGTGAGCGGGACGGGACGGGACGGGACGGGACGGGACGGGACGGGACGGGACGGGACGAGACGAGGTGGGGTTGTGCCGTGTTGTGGCGGTCGCTGAGGCTCTGTCTCCTTCAGGCTGGCGTGCGGCGACGTGGAGGGGCGGCTGGAGAGTCTTTTCGGGCGGGTCCGAGCTATCCAGAGCAAGAGCGGCCGCTTCGATGTAAGTCTGCGGCGAGGCCGGGGAGCGGGACCGGGAGCCTCCGGGTGGGGCTGAGGGAGGGCCCTGGCTGTGGCTGCCCCTTGTGCTGCATTGAGGTCCTGGGGAGCACGAACCCGTGGGACCGGAGTGTTGCTCCTCCTTTTCGAGTGTAACGGTACCACCGAGTGCAGAGACTTTTCTTTGCCCAGTGGCTTCGCCGTCCTCGAAGCAAAGTGTGCCACTGCGGAAGCGCTCTGCCTTGCCTTTGGTGCTTTGTGTGACTCTCTCTTGGTGTGGTGATTGCAGTTGCTGTTGTGCGTCGGGGATTTCTTCAGCTCCACTTCTGATGCCGAATTGGCAGAGTATCGTTCAGGGGCTAAGAAAGGTAAGGAAGGATCTGTCACTCCCCGTAGCAAATGCATTGGTGTGCTGGGGGCTGTGGTGGCAGCCAACCCACTTACCCGCGTCCTTAAAGTCTTGCTTGGCTGTGCGAGCTGTCCACACAAAGCTGTCCCATTTTCCGTGAGGGCTCAGCACAGGGAACCTAAGCAATCTCATATAGCTGGACCGTGGGAACTGAAACTTCAAGCACAAGTCTAGTGTCACCCTGGAGACAATGTAGGCCATGGATCATTCAGGGGCATCATTTAGAGGATGCACCTTAAAGCATCTGGTGATGAGAAAAGCATTTTGTTCAAACAACAGGTTCAGGGGCCTTTTTCTGAAGGAAATTTTCTTGTTTGTGGTTATGGCTCTTTCGCACACTGAGAAGGAGGGGTGTTGGGATGGTTGTGATTCCTAGTACATTTGGATGACATGTACTTCATGTACTTTACACCAGACTGATCATTTTCTTCTTCAGCTCCAATTCCAACCTTTGTGCTTGGCGCTAACAACCAAGAGACCATGCACTGTTTTCCACATGTCACTGGCTGCGAATTAGCTGAGAACATCACTTACTTAGGTAATGTACTTGTGTGATGCAGCTTTCAAGAACGTTTTGTGATCTTTGTGCTTTAACTCACCCCTCCTTTTTTTTTCTTGAAGTTTTAAGATGGCATCTCTTAGTCTTGTAACAAGGCTGGAGTTGAACTTTTGTTCAACTTTTTTGTTGTTGTTTTCTAACACACACTGAATTTTGATACCCAAAAGAAAAAGATGTTGAAAGAGACTTTTGACTGAGAACGTGTTCCCATCCTCTGCATCTCTCTGTGCAGTGGAGGTTTCCTATATGAAGTGTAATTGTGCTGTGCTCCATGGTTGTACTAGAATAGCAAAGATAAAAAGTATAATCATCAAAGGTAATTAAATGATAGCAAAACTAAAAGGAAAGGTTATTTTTTTTTTAGAATCTTGCCAGACAAAAATAGTTACAAAGGAACTTGCAATTGGCTTTTTTATTTTCAGTCTTCATACCGAGCTTTTGTTATCAATTGATTGTAGGGAAGCGAGATAGCAGTGAGGAGAGAAAACTGGGGGTTGTATAGACAGATTCACCATAAAGCAGATTTTGAGCCATGGTACTAAAATGTCTTTTTAGAATTTATGAACACAGAAAATGAGCTGCCTGTAAGAAAGGTTTCAGTCAAAGTAAGGCAGGACTGCTAAATCTGGTTCTCTGTTTATGATACAAATGAGATTACCTGCAGCTTTTAAATCTCAGGTGTGTGCTTGTGCATTCATGCAGGCCGTCGAGGTCTTTTCAGTGGTACTTCAGGACTGCAGATCGCATACCTGAGTGGCATCGAGTCTCAGGAGGAGCCAACTCCTGCCTACAGCTTTAGTTCAAAGGATGTGACAGA
Source organism: Perdix hodgsoniae (assembly GCA_035772895.1). Classification (NCBI taxonomy): domain Eukaryota; kingdom Metazoa; phylum Chordata; class Aves; order Galliformes; family Phasianidae; genus Perdix; species Perdix hodgsoniae. The sequence goes on from JAPSGF010000204.1 coordinate 116,572, forward strand.
ATTAAAATCATCTTTGTTATCGACCCCAAACTTCAAGGGTGTAGATATATTGCTGACTTCCCCCTGGCCCAGAGGTGTTGAGAGTTTTGCCAACAGCCCAGTAAGTCTTCTGTTTTCTGGTGGAACGAATTTCCAGGTGTGTCTAACAAACAATGGCATCTCTGCTTGCTTTGGTTGTTTGCAGAAGGACTCTCCTGATTGTTTTGATTGTTTGTTTGGTTTTAATTTACTAATGTAAGGGCTTTATAGGATAATTTCCTGAAAGACCTTTCTTTCCATGGATGTTGCAGCAATTTTTATAGAAAAGCTAATGTTCAATAACTGAAGATTTTAGCATGCTGTGCTCAGACCATGAGGCTGTACCTCCTGGAGACACTGTTCATTTGGAACTGTTTTTTTTCTCAGCAAAGTCTGTGTACTACAGACTTAGTCCCACTGGGAGGTCATCTAGTCTAACCCCCTGCAATAAAGAGGGACATCTTCAGCTTGATCAGGGTGCTCCGCTCCCTGTCCAGCCTGCCCCAGGGACAAGGCATCCACCACATCTCTGAGCAACTTCACCATTCTTATTATTCATTCTTCACATTCACATTCTTCAATACTTCACCATTCTTATTATAAAAAATGTTTTCCTTATATCCAGTCTAAATCACCCTTCCTTCAGCTTGAAATAATTTCTCCTTGTCTTATCACAACAGACCCTGCTAAAGAATCTGTCCCCTTCTTTCTTGCAGCCCCACTTTAGATACTGAAAGGCCACTATCAGTCTTCCCAGAGCTTTTTCTTCTCCAGGCTGAACAGCCCGAGCTCTCTCTGACTTTTCTCACAGGAGAGGTCTTCCATCCCTTGGACCATTTTTTTGGCCCTCCTCTGGATCCATTCCAGCAGGTCCGTGTCTTTCCTGCACTGAGCATTCCACATGTGGATGCAGTGCTCCACGTGAGGTCTCACAGCACAGAGCAGAGGGGCAAGATCACCTCCCTCACCCTGCTGGCCACACTGCTTTGGATGCTGTCCAGGATATGGTTGCTTTCTGGGCTGCGAGGGCACAGTGCTGGCTCATGTCCAGCTGCTATCCATCAGTGCACCCAAGTTCTTTTTGGCAGGTCTGTGCTTTGTTCTTTCCTCCCCCTGTTTGTATTGATAGTGGGGCTTGCCATGACCCAGGTGCAAGACCTTGCTTTTTTGAACCTCTTTGTTCACCTGGGCTTATTGCTCGAGGTCTCTCTGGATGGCATCCCTTCACTCAAGCATGTTAATTGCAACACACAGCTTGGTGTCACTTTCCTGCTTTCTCAGGGTGCACTCAATCTCACCATGAATGTCATTGATGAAGATATTAAAGAGCATAAAGAGGATCCTGAATCTGTAAGAGCAAATCCAGTTGCACAATTATGATGCACAAGAAGTCTGGGAGTTGTCTTTTTAGTCTTCTGTAAGTCTTCATGCTGCCAGGATGTTTATGTTGTTTCATCAGAGGTAAAATTCATCCTAATCCTTCTTTTCTGCCTCTCTGAGCAATCCTTCATCATTCTTCAACTGATTGTGCTTTGCCTTAAATTTAAATTGTTATCTTTCCTCACTAGCATGTTTGATTTTGAAGAAGGTTATAAAAATGTCAGGTTTTTATTCCATTAAATTTTGTAAAGTTTTTTTTTTCCTTGTATAAATATTGGTTTTTTTTGTAATATCCTCATTGTGGCGTTGTTCTGGTATCTCAGCAGATTTAATCTGATCTACATGTGCTCCTTGATCCTAGAGTAGTGTTCTAAAGGAGACTTCTGTAGTGATTTCTTCAATGGTGTTAAATAAAAGCTGCTTTCTCTGCTTTCACAGCTTACTTCAGTCCAGGCTTAGGAGGTGGTCAAGATGGTCACTCAGATTTTTTAGCCTTTTTTCCTCTTCAGTTCTTTAATCGGTAGAGGAAACTTGTGTCAGACTTCCTCAGTATTTACATCCTGCTGCCTCTTGCTATATGCCTTTGCTAAACACAGGTTACTACTTAAAACTCACATCAGGCTTTGATGCTAGTTTGTGCTTTTATATGGCATGTGAAAGGAAAAAGGAAAAGTTACATCCCAGATCCCTCAAGAACAGCTTTTCCTTTGGCATTGCTGAAGTCCAGAGGTGTAGAAGTGTTGGTTGTAAAGGATCTCTGCAGTCTTCCTATCCAACCTCCGCCTTGAGTTGATGTTGCTGTAAGAGTGCCACAGGCGTTTCTTCAATATTTCTTGTTCTCTCTAACCAGCCTTTCTGATACTTGTGAACTTCAGCGTTCCCAAAGTAGTGTGAGTGAAGTTGAATCCCATTCATTGGGGCATCTCCAAGGGCTTGCTAAAATGGAGAGTTTATCTGTAATTATTTCTTCAGGTGTCAGCTGTTCTGAATGGTTTGGTTCTTCCTCTGTCTGGATTTTGAGGATATGTTTACACTGTGTCTAATTCGTGGTTATAACTTGTTCTGCAGAAGGGACTTGCCTTTGAACTCAGATCATCTGAACCTTCCCTAGAGAAGAATGCTATGTGTAACAGGCACTTTGCTTCCTCATTGTCTTTTCACTTCTGAAAAAAATACAGGATCCTGTCTCTGAAGGCATTAAAAATGTGTCTTCCTTCTCCCTCCATAGAATAACCCTGCTACCACCAGCACCACCACCAACAAAAAAAAAACAAAACGAAACAACAACCCCACTAGGTTATGTGGTTGGAGAGAAAAAAGATGTAGGGATGTTCTCACTTAAAGAGACAAATCATGTCTAGACCTTCATACTGGGATGCTCTGTAGTAATTCAGTGTATTGTTCCACTCTTCTTGGTTTCCTTCAGCTTGAATTTCTGCAAATGTGCTGTTTGGATTAACAGATAAATATATTACTAAATATAATAATCAAATAGACATCTTGCTGAAATGTGTGCTTCAGGACCTGAAGATTTCAGTAAGAAGTCTTTAAGATTTCCTTCTGTGCTAAGACTGTGAAATCCCATCGCTCCAGTAACAGCAAATTTGATGAATGAACAATAAGTTCCGCTTTTTTGCCACCTGAAGCTTCTTGTGCAGTAAAAATGGTGTGAGAAGTTAAATTGCATGAGTGAGATTCAGCTCCCTGGAGAAGTTCCTTTCCTGAAATGATTCTTAGCTCTGACCATTTTCAGTGGGGCTGAAACCAGCAAGACCTCAGTGAAGGTACTGCTGTTATCCTCTGCCACACCTGCTGCAAGGGCAGCAGAAAGAAGTACAGAGAGAAGAGCTGCTTTCCTGGGAGTGGGTGTATGCCTGTACAACTGCACTTCTTGTTGAGCTCCATGAGGTTCCTGTCAGCCCATTTCTCCAGCCTCTCCTGGTCCCTCTGGGTGGCTGCACAGCCCTCTGGTGACTTAGTCACTCACCCCAGTTTTTTATGTCATCTGCAAATTTATTGAAGGTGCACTCTACTCCATCCAGACCATTACTGAAGATGTTAAAAAGGACTGAACCCAGTAATGTCTCCTAGGGTGCTCTACTCATTACTGGCCTCAAATGAAAATTTGCACCACTGACCTCTGGGTTCTACTGTTCGGGTAGTTTTCAGCCCAGCTCATTGCACATCCAGCCCATACTTCAGCAGCTTCCCTACGATGATCTGTTGGTGGACACTGTCAAAGGCAATACCCACAGCTCCCCACTTATTCATCAGGCTGATTGTTTCTTTGTAGAAGCTCATCAGACTGGTCAGGCCTGACTTCCTCTTGATGAAACCTGATGATTTTCTCTGCTTTCTTGTACCTGGAAATAGTTACTTTTTACCAAAAAAGTCTTTACCAAAAATAGTACTTTGTAGGTAACAGGCACTGACAATTTCTGAACTTCTGTTTTCCCCTGCTCTTTTCTTCCTTACTGTGCTTCTCAGTCTAAGGCTAATGAAGAACAGACAGCCCAAAAGTAGTTCCAGGCCTGCTCTTCGGTTGTGTTTTGTCTTTGATTTCTCAGGGACAGGAGAAAACATTTTGTTTCCTTGGGAAACCTTAGCATTTTCCTATTTGCTTGACTCACACATTGAAGCTCTGGTACTCTGGGAGTGTGGTTAAAATGTGCCTTAATGATTTTGACCTATATTGCTGTTTGCCAAAACTCATTCTGTGCTGCAATTGCTTCACAAGATCAATAAAGGGAAAATATGATGAATTTGTAAAGTGAAATGACTGGATGTAAACCTTGTGTATGGAAAATGATGTAAATGTCTTGGGTTGGAGATAAGAAATCAAACAGTGTTCACTTCCATGCTTCAAGGAATGGCAACAGCCATGGTCATAACCACTACATTTCCAGCAAGCAGTTCAATATAAGCAATTTATTTGCAGTCTGACAGAGTTTTTAAAATAAAACTTGTTTTATATTTGTAGGGAGAAATAGATACCAAAAAATGTGGTTCCACTTTAATATCTGATCTAGCTGCAAGTCTCAAGCCAAGGTATCACTTTGCTGCACTGGAGAAGGCCTATTATGAAAGACTTCCATACAGGTTTGTAAGACATTGTGAAATCTCATTTATTTTGAAATAAGCGTTTTAAAGAACTTCAGTGTAATTTTATGAAGTCATCTGGTTCCTTTAAATCTTTGTTTTTCCAGTAATGAGTTGAGATTGTTTCTCAGATGTCTCTTCTGATAACAGTTCTTGCTGCCTCAAAAACTGTGCTTTCCCTGCCAGCACTTATCTAAGAATGCAAAGTGAATCTGACACCAAATCACTTGCTCTGAGTTCCATTTCAGTAGTGTTCAGCCTAGTTCTGGGGGTACCTCTGAAGGTGTATTGTGGAAAAGCTCTCATACAGTGAATAATTTGGTGTCTTCAGATATAACTTTGTATACAAAATGTGACTGATAAAATAATGTAGGTGTTAGAACAACGTTCAGAGAAAATTAAGGCTGTCTTGTGAATGCTGACAAAGATTGTTACCTTTATCATAGTCAATACACTTTAAAATGGAAGTTGTTTTCAGTCTAATAAAATGTCCTCCCAGCTGTGTGTTTGGTCTGCTGTGAGATCTCATTTTTGTCTGTGTGGTTGTTGGTTGTTAGATCTCACAAGCCTTTTTGTTGTCAGGCCTTCTTGTTCTGGGTGAAAGCCTACATGTAAGTGATGTGGTGTCTGAGTTCCTTCATGGAGGACATGTGGGTTTCCCACTATTCTTTAAGTACATGCCAATACAATCAAGTTTTGCTTCCATACAGAAATCACACAGTGCTGCAGGAGACCCCACAACACGTGACCAGATTTATTGCTCTTGCTGAAGTTGGCAATAAAAGCAAGAAAAAGGTATTTATACTCCTGAATCTTCTATTCTCGAGTACAAATAACGTGGCAGTAATTTAGCTAGTCGTAGGACAGTGTGAATCATGCCAAAGTGGAGGTGTCTGTTGAGTAACGTGGCATTTGCCCATCATGTCAGAGGGGTACAGACTGCCAGATGTGTTCTTAAGCACTTTCTCTCTACCTGGTCTAACGGCATTTAGCTGGAAGACAGCTGCAAAGGATAATGGCCAGAAAGCTGCCATCCTTCCCTCTTCCTCAGCTGCTTTGGATAATTTTCTTTTCCCATGGCTTCCTTTAGGAAGGAAACAATTTACATGAGAACCCTTACAAATCACTTAAAATAACTTTTTGGGTAACATAAATTGCTTATTTTTTTAACCCTTATAAAAAGTTGCAGAGTATTGATACAGAAGGATGTTGGTAGTTTACAACTGACCACTTCTGAGTTGCAGTCATTGGAAAAGCTTTTTGCATTTTAGCCATCTATTTTTCTTCCAGTATCTGTATGCATTCAGCATTGTTCCCATGAGCTTGATGGACCCTGCAGAGCTAGTAAAACAGCCCCAGGATGTCACTGAAAATCCATACCGAAAGTTGCAGAAGGGGACACAGAAGACCAAAGTACTTGGGTGTGCAGAGGTACTGCTGCAGTCTGCTGCATGGATGCTCTCTGTGACTCTCTGGGATGCAGGTACAACAGGTTTTGGTTTTCATTTTCTAACCAGGAAGAAACAGCATGTCAATTTTTCTTTGATTTGAACAAGCATCATGGGAAAAAACGTCCCTCCGACAGAAAGGATAGAGGGAGCTCCCAAACCAAGCAAGCCAAAAAACCCCGTAAGTATGTGAATGCTTTTTTTCCCAAGAACTTTACTGGAGGTATTGGTTCATTTCACTCATTTTATCTCAGGCTGCTCAGCTTTTCATATCATCTTGAAAATGTGCTAAATGGTGTGGGAGTACAAAGGAATGGACAGCTACTTGCTTCCTAGAAACCTGACAATAAGTAGTTAAATAAAAGACAAAAGTATAGTTTAAAAACTAGATCTGGGGGGGATTGAGCTATCTTGTGAAGCTGACAACAGGCAGTTCTACAGATTAGCTTGTTCTGTAGGGCATAGTGTACCCTTGTGTGCTTAGTATGGTTTCCTTTTCTTGATAAGAAATTCCATAAGATTTTAGGAGCCTCGTTACACTGTTTTGCACTGATACAAACTCCAGGCTTGGACCTCTGGTTCCCTGTGGTTCTTGGCAGAGCCTTATCTTATACTGCATTTGTAAAGCTGCTTGTCTGTTCCTGTACAAAGCCTACAGCTGTAAATGTGGTGTTTGACCCTAACAAAAGGCCTAGCTTATTGATGTCATCAGTTTATATTAAGGGTCAGATAAGGTATTGCAATCGGGGTGTGGAATCACATGTTTTCAGTGTGAGAAATAGGCCAGAACTGGCACGTGTGTTTGACAGCATCTGTTCTTGTCTATACCTGTGTGGTAGTTTCATCTCATTTTGATTTGTTTTTTTAAATTCACTGGTGCTTTTTTTTACTAGTGAGCTTTAAGCACTATGTTCCTGGAAATAATGTTCTTCCAGTAAATTGGAGCACTTGATGATGTCAGTCAGCAAGTTGGTGACTGCCGCCTGCTCCTCTTACTGGAACTTCCCACAGGGCATCAGTTCTCCAGCCAGATCCTGCTTCCCAGAGCCATGCCCTTCAGCACTGCATCAACTGGGAAGTGGAGCTGGAAAATGCAGCTCTTCTAGGTCTTGTTCCATTCATCATTCCAACCAACAAGCTTTATGCTAACACTTGTTTCTCTTTCCTATCCCATAAAGCACAGCCCACAGGGCCCTGTTGGTTCTGTCTTGCTAGCCCAGAAGTGGAGAAGCACTTGGTTGTTAGCATTGGCACACACGTAAGTAACAATAGTAATGGAGTGGACTCAGTTTTCTTTTCAGTTTCTTTGCATTCACCCCTACAGAAGACAGTAGATAGTCACAAGTCTTTTGAAAAATAAAACATGTCCCTCTTTTGCTTGAGCAGATGAATTACAGAGCCGGAAGACTTTTTGGTGTGGCAGCCTTCATTATTTGATTATGTTACAATCTGCTAGAACTCAGTGTAAACTGGAATCTGTATTGGCAATAGGATGCGTTGGCTGGAGTTACACCAAAAGCAGCTGGGATGTCTGGTTCTGTTTTTTTCATATGCAGATTAAACAGAAGATAAGACAGCTTTTACATCAAGATCTCAAAGTACTTTTTGGAGATTAATTAAATCATTGACACCTTTGCTTTGCCTCCAGTCCTTGCTCCTATATGGCATAATCTACTTGAAAACACTACAGTGGCAACTTTATCTGGTTTTGGTTGGAAAGTAGATAGGCATTTTCAAAGGGATTTTCTTGTCAATGTAAGAAATTCTGGCAGCAATGGTAAAGTTCATCAGGTGTCTTCCTACAGGCCAGGTACTCTCTGGCACTTGAAAAAAAAAGTTGTTAAAAGTTGTTTTTAACCTTTTTCACTTTCTTTCCTTTTCTCGTTCCTCTAGTAATTAATGAATTACTAATTAACAGTTCCTAATAAGCAACACAGAGTAGAAAACTGTACTGTTCCTGAGGCAGAATTGCTAGGCTAGGGAATACTCAAGAGTACAGCCAGAGAGCACAAGTAAATTTCCATGGTGTGTTAAGTGTTGCTGATGGTAACTATGTGTATTGTTTCACTCCAGTGCTACCTTGCCCTGGCCAAGGGTGGCTTATTACCTGATCATGTCTTGATTTTGCCTATTGGGCACTATCAGTCGGTGGTTGACTTGTCTTCAGAGGTGATGGAAGAAGTGACCAAGTACAAATCTGCCTTGAAGGAATTTTTCAGAAGCAAGGGGAAGAGATATGTCTTATTTGAAAGAAACTATAAGAGTCAGCATCTGCAGTTACAGGTATGGTTTCAGTGTATATTAAGAGGACACAGCTGTGCACTTCTCCATGACTGAAAGGGAAAGCTCACTTTCAGCTTTTCCAGACTATGGGCAGTATTCTGCCCACAGACAGGCAGAACAAAACCAAAACCCACGTTGTGTGATGGTTCTGCCACAATCCTTAAATTCTTCATATTATAGCAGCACAGCATCAACTGTATTGAACAGGCAAGGAAAACTTCTCTCTGCATAGATATGATTTAAAAACCCCACAGGGATTCCAGACAAGGTTTTATAACTGGTTTCTTACTCTGATCTGCTCCCATGGGCACACAAGCTGCAGTGCTCACGTGCAACTGTAGTAGGCTGAAAACGCAAGAATATGTGCAGAATTCTGATCGTTGTCTACCAATACCAACCCTTTGGTTTGATTTTTTTTTTTCCTTGTGCGTCAGTCAGTTAGTGGTTTATTGTGGTGGTTTCTTTGTTTGGCAGATCTGTAATTGTATCAGAGCGGCCTGAAACCACCACAGAGATCAAAAAGGAGGGAGACTGTGCTGAGAACTTTTTCAGGTTCTTAGTTCTCAGCTTTTTATTCAACTCCTATAGATTTCTCATAAGTTTAAATCTGTACAGGTGGGCGCTCACCCACCCTGTTTGATGATATTGCGCAGAACTGAGGAGCATACCAGCTCCAGTGATGCAACGATTTATTTCTGCAAGTCAGTGGTTTCCCTCATCTTTACTTCTTTGGAAACATCTGTCTCTCTCTCCAGGTGATTCCTCTCCCACTGGACTATACTTCTGAAGACATTAAGGAGTGCTTTATTACACAGGCACAGGAGCAACAGATGGAACTGTTAGAAATTCCAGAGCACTCAGATATCACGCAGGTACGAGATACTTTCACCTGTCTTCACCTCTGCCCTGTCAGGGCTGCTGTTTTCCTCTGAGGTCACTTTGTGGGTTAAGGTTAAGCTGTTTGGAAGCAGACTTAATTTGGAGCCCACGTATCAGTTGTGTTCAGCTCCTCATGAAATTCCCGACAATGTCATAAGATGTATTGCTTATCTGAATTGCAAGTCCTTTGCCTGCAGCATTTGTTGACTGCCCTCAGAGGGCCTCAGGTCTGTACCTTCTTTGCATTTGATGGAGGTCTGTGCTACTAGGTTTGTTCAGCACTTCTGTCACAATGCAGATTGCTAAGATGTCCCCTGGATTCCTCCGCCTGGCTTTTCCTAGTGGTAAAACTCAAAATATAACTAAGGCTTGTGCCTCATCTTTGTGCCTGACTTGAATGGCAGGGATATAAGAAATAACCCTGGTCACATTACTCTAGACGCGTGTAAGGCCTGCTAAACTCACTCCTAGCAAACACCAACCCCCTTCCAGCATCACTGCACATCAGGTAATTTTAATTTCCCCTAGGTAAGAGTTCTCTAACTTGAGAAGTGCAGTTGTACTCTCTTCACATTATTTTACTCTTTTTCCTCTATAATATACCATATTAGCTCAGGCAGTTCTGATCCAGGCTCTGTTATTTACTGTCCCTGTAATGCAACCTGCAGAGTTAAACCAGAAGAAATATTAAAGCAGTGTACTGTCTGCTACCTTGCATTGCAAAGGCACACACATTCCAGCAGAAAGCAATCCATCACTTCTTCATTCTTTGGGGATTATAAGATACCACTGATGCAGTTTGGAATATGTGCTGCAGCCTGGGCTGGCTTGTTTTGCTGTTTCCCATCTAAAGAACTGCAGCCAGAACCTCTCTCACTCTGAGTGGCGTCCAGGTGCGTAGGAGAGGGATAAGCCTCTTTCAGTGTTTCATTAGTGAAAAAGTCTGACGTGAATGCAGCTCGCATTGCACAGACAGAGCAAAGCCCTCTTCTGTGGCTTCCTGATGTAGGCAGGATGTGTGTGCATGTGTCACACATGCCTTGTGAAAACATCTAGGGGAAACCTGGTTCCCTTTGGCACCAACGGGCCTCAGCATCCCTCCTTCCTACACAGGTGGTGCAGCCTGGCACACCGTACTTCTATGTGGAGCTGGACACAGGCGAGAAACTCTTCCACCGTATCCGGGGCAGCTTCCCGCTGCAGTTTGGCAGGTGGGTGCGTCGCTTTCTGTACCCTTCCATTTCCTGTTCTCCCTTTTCCCCCACTCTTTTCCTCCCTCCTCCTCTCCTGCCTCCCCCCTTCCCCCACTTCTCCCCGTTCCTGGCACAGGGCGCCGGGCCGGGCGCTGACGCCGTCTGTCCGGCAGGGCGGTTCTGGCCAGCGGTGCCCTGCTGGCGCTCCCTCAGCGCTCCGACTGGCGCAGCTGCACGGCGGCACGGCCCGAGGAAGCGGCGCAGGCCAGCGCCTTCCGTCGCGACTTCCAGCCCTTCGACTTCGCCTTGCGGGACTGACGTCGGAGCGGCGGGCGGGCGGGCGGCGCGCTGACGCGGCAATAAAGGCGGAGCTACGGGCGCGGAGCTGTGTGGGGCGCCATGGAGCGGGGAGCGGAGCGTGGGCCGCCCCCGGCCCCCGGCGGCGTGGCGCTGCGGGGACAGCCGGCGGGCGGCTGCGGGCCCTGGGAGATGCGCGACCGCCTGGGCACCGGCGGCTTCGGTAACGCCTGCCTCTACCAGCACGGGGGGGGGGGGGGGGGGGGGGGGGGGGGGGGGCGGCGGCGGGGGAGCGGGCCCGCCGTGACGGGGCTGTGTGCCGCAGGACACGGGCGCCCGCGTGGCCATCAAGTCGTGCCGGCTGGAGCTGAGCGTCAAGAACAAGGACCGCTGGTGCCACGAGATCGACATCATGAAGAAGTGAGTGCCGGGCCTCCGGCCGGCGAGCGGGCGCCGCCGCTTCCCTATTTGTCCCTGCGCGGGTAGGGCCGCCCCTCGCCTCGCGCGTCCCGGAGCTGACCCGGCCCCGGGGCGCCCCGTCCTGCCGTGCCCATCCGGAGGGCCCGCGCGGGGCTCCGCGCAGCCCGCGGCGGCACCGGGCTCCCCTGGGCCGTCCCCGGGCGAAGCGGCGGCCCCGCGGGGCGGCGGCGTGCCGCGGGTGCGCGCCGCTCTGCTCGCCTCCTCGCCCGCGGCGCCGGGGCACGCTGACAGCTGCGGCCGCCGCGGGTTGCGGGTCAGTCGCGGGAGCGGCGCGTCGTGGTCGTACAGCAGGTCGACCTGCGGGTCGGTGCGCTGTGTGCCTTGAGTGCCTGCACGTGCTTAAACCCCTGGGCCAAAGGGAAAGTTTCCCTACGCGCAGGAATGGAGGCACACGTGAAATAACTTCAGCCAGAGCGCGAGTCGGGAGCCTAGCTCTCCGTTAAAGTCCTGCATGTGGGCTTTGAGGTGTTCCCAAGGTGGGGGGGTGTATGGGACTGGGCGCTGGTTGAGAGCATTTCTCAGCAAGGGTGCATCTGGGAAGTGTAGCTCCGACCTGAGGCGTTAAACCTGTCTGGCCAGCCGTCCTTTCTTCCCACTCTTCAATAGAGTAGCCAGGGTTTTCACAAGCTCTCCATCTGTCTAGGTTGAACCATCCCAACGTAGTGAGAGCCTGCGAGGTTCCTGAGGAAATGAACTTCCTTGTGAATGATGTGCCTCTTCTGGCAATGGAGTATTGCTCAGGGGGTGACCTCCGGAAGGTAACGGTTGCTTTGCTTTGCCATAGCAGCCATAGATGCTGTGGCCATCTATGAAGCCGTATGTGTTCTGCGGAGCTTCTCTTTTAGTGTAGATCCAGGGAAGTAAATATACAGTGACTACTTGAAGAGCTTATAAGCAGGAGGACTGCCTTTTGACATGGTTGTAGTGATGTAGCAAAGGAAAATAGCTTTAAAATAAATTTAGAAAATAGAGAGAAATTCTTTGCTCAGAGGGCGGTGAGGCCCTGGCACAAACTGCCCAGAGAAACTGGGGGTGTCCAATTTCTGATGGTGCCCAAAGCCAGGATGGATAGAGCCCTGGACAACCTGATCTGATGGGGTGCGACCAGCCCCTTGCAAGGGTTAGAGCTGAATGGGCTTTAAGGTCCATTCCAACCTTAGCCTAGATGCTAACACTATGTGTGTCAGGGTTTGGAGTCTGATATGTCATTAACTCCCACGTGTCCAGCGTTGCACTGCTCTCATTGCTGGGCTGGTGCCACAGTTTAAAAACTTTAGCTGGCTCTTTCCTATCAGCTAGGAACTGTCCCTCCACAAAGCTGCAGCACCTACAAGAAAAGGAAACTGGCAGCAGCTTCATGACCAGATAAAAGCTCCTGGTCCACTCCATTGTAGCTGTACACAGGAGGCAGTCACTTGTTTAGTGGTGGTAAAGTAATTTTCTGCTGCTTAAGTTCTGCTTAGAAATCATGTCATCAGAGTGGTCAGGAAACATTTCTTCTTTTCAACTTTTATTATTTTTCTCACCAGTGCTATACAGCAAACAGACTGGAGAAATCCAAGTAGATGTTAAGTGATGTAATGCATATCTGTGAGAGCAGTTAATGTATAACGGCTTCATCTTATGCTTTAGAGCTGTTTAAAAGAATTGGGACAACGTTTAGAGGCTGAAAGGTTGTCAGTTAAAGGAAGGGGCTATATGTGGAAGTAGCCTACTGCATAGGCACATAGCTGTCCACATACCTGGTGATGCTTGAGTATTGTATTTATGCAGTAAAAATTTTGAGAATACTTGAAGGCAAATTGGAAAACTCAGCCAAGAAATTTGGGGTTATATTAGCTCTACATTCAGTGCAGTATTTGATTATTTAGCATCTAATGCATAGATGCTAGTACAGTTTGATAAGTACTGTACCTTATTTCACTTGATCACATGTAATGCTTTGTTCTTTAAAAAAAAAAAGGAAGCATTGTTTCTAATTTCTGATCCCACACTTCTTAGAATCTTTCTCTTACTGTTATTGGACATTGTGCTTTTCAGTGCTGTTAATTTGCCATTGCACATCCATAATCTTTTATAAAGCTTGGAAAAGCATCTGTGTCTGTGGGTCATGCACATGTTTTATGCTTGTGCTCTTTTAGGGCAGTTTCCTCAGGAGATGAGGAACACAAGGTTCTGAGAGCCTGGGGATCCTCGCTGCTCCCAGCCCTCTGTCCCAGTCTAAGTCTCTCGCCTACTTGCTTTCTGACAGCTTTCAGATTTCTGTGGTTTTATTCTAGTAGTCCAAATCTCTTCAACCTTGTCTCAGTGCAGTGATTTTTTGTTTTCTTCCTTTCCCTTCCCTCTTTTCTATCACTCTGTTCAACAAGAATTATATTTGAACTGTGCCGTTATCTGTGAGGTGTTGGCAGGGGATGGAAAATTTTGTTCCTGACTATTAATTGATGCATTGTGAGTGTAAACATCATCATCTTTTTTTGTAGCTGCTAAACAAACCAGAAAACTGCTGTGGACTTAAGGAAAGCCAAATACTATCTCTGCTTAGCGACATTGGTATGTAGTCTATGGACTTCAGTGTCTGTTTATTTTGTGTATACTTGTATTTATGTGTAATGGCATTTTCCTTTTTCAGCTCACCTGAGAAGGGGACTAACAAAAACTGTGTGCAAAACTAAACTGGGCTTCTATTCCAGAGCAATGATATTATGTCTCTGGTGACTGCAGAGATGAGAGGCTTGCACTAATGATGTGTCCATGGAAAGGGACTGAAGAAGCTATATAGTGGTCAGCTGTGGATAACAAGCTGTGGGTGACATTAAGGTCAAAAGTTTCCTATTCTGTTCAACGCTCTGCAGATGCCAAGCTTCATGCCAGTCTGAAGGAGTGTAACTTCTACTGCTTAAAAGCAAGAAGCTGTCTGCGGTGTGTCTGTGTTTCTATGTAGCTTTACTCTGTAGAATGCACTTAGTAGCAGAGAAATTCTGTTTGTTCAGGATGTGACGACAGGACAGCCAATAAAGCAGAGAGGAGAGTGAGATGGGTAAGAGCATAGCGGAAAAGGAAGAGGACATACAAGCTAATTGTGCCTTGTATTGTCCAGCAATCTTCCGGGTAGTAGTTTGCTTTCAACTGAGGATTAATTAGGTGAGGGATCCCAAAATAAGCACCTAAATGTTGAAAAGCTTGTTGTTTTGAAAGACTTATTGTATGGCTCTATGTTAGAAATGTGATTAGCACAGTGATGGAGTCTGTTGTCTCCTTTGTTTGAAACCAGGGTGGCTACATCAAGATGTAGCATCCACATTCAGCCTCAGGTTCCAAGGAGAGGTGGGAATTTTGGTGGCCAAATTCTTGATCACTGTAAGATTTTTCTGTAAGAAAAGGTAGGAGAGATGCACCTTAGAGCAGCTTGGCTGCTCTGGGAGAGGATAAGTAATCTGTTGGAGATTGATGTCTGCTGTCTCTCTTGCAAGCTAGCCTTCTAAGAATACTCCTCAGCAGAGCTTCTTGTCTTTTACTTCTCTGATAGTTAACCAGTCTCTCCTAGGAATGGAGTCACCTTGACATGAAAAAATATCTTGAACGCAAGTGGTCTGTGCTTCTAGGCAGGAGGATTCTCGTGTCCTCTTTATTAGTGAGAAGAGAGAGGGTTGACTTTCCCCTGAAGTTTTATTTTTCTGAAGCGGAAAAACAAGTAACAAGTCCTTGTTACCAGTGACACCCTGCCGGAAGAGTGTCCACCCTGGGATCACACCCAGCAGATACCTGTGGTGACCAGCAAGATGTCTGCAGAACCCATTAGTACCATGACTATATGTATAACAGCAGGAGACAATAAAACATCACACATCAGAATAAGCAAGGTCACTCAGAGAAAGCAAGGAGACTGAGTTACAGCTACTGGACAGTTTCTCACAAACAAGTTTCTTCCAGCTACGTGCAGAAGCTAGAGGCAGTTTACTTGTGTTCCCAAGCTAACATGAGCCCTTTCTCATGGGCTGATTGCCTGTTCAGACCATGATCTGTGTTCTTCCACTCAGGCTGTTTGCCAGCCTTGTGTCTGACAGCTTCACCTAAAGTCAAAAATGTTTTACTGTATAAAGCATTTATATATTGCTGGTAATGCATTCTCTCTTTATCATGTCTTTGGTGAAGATTAGGAAGTGCCATGGAGAAGTGCAAGTAGGAAACTGTTAAGTGTGTAAATGAGTGATAGGCCAGTGATGGTTGCAGGTTTGGCTCTAGTGAAAGATATCATGTCTTGAAGGTTAAAAAAGTCTCACATTTTGACAGTTGTCTTTTGCTGTTCTGTATGTAGCAGCGTCCTGTAGCAGAGAGTTGCAATTTTATTTTATTTAGCAGCGGGTGGTGTTATTTGGGTGGAGTAGTGATTTCCTCTCTTCCTACAGGCAGTTTTTCTGCTGTTGTTGTTAGTAGCTTCACAGCTACCTCAAGGCATTTTGCCACAAGGCAAAGTCCTGCCCTTTGCCTTTTCTTGGGTGCTCTGTTCCCTCCAGCCATTTCCATGACCTCGTGACGTTCTGAAAACCAGCCTGGCTAAAACCTGGTTGATTTTTTTTTTTCTTGCTTAGCTCCCAGCTGGATCAGGAAATCAGATCCCTTCTCTCACCTTTAAGGCAAGAGATCTGCCCTGCCGTTGTACTACCAGGTCTGAGCTCACAGCAGCGTCCCCATTCTGAAGAGCAGAGGAACAGCTTGTTCAGTCCCGTAGCCATATGCACGAACTGAGCAAATATTCTAAGTTCTTAGTGGTTCTTCTAAATGAAAACATGTTGCTTTCAAAATCAAAGAAACTGGAGGTATTTTTCAGCTATGTCTTTAATAAGTGTTTTTTTTTCTGTTAAATCACACGTGTCTTTTAGGGTCTGGTATCCAATATTTGCATGAAAACAGAATTATACACAGAGATTTAAAGCCTGAAAATATTGTTCTTCAGGATGAAGGTGGGAAGGTAAGTCACATCTCTACAAACTCTGAGCGGCTTTGTGTGAGAGAAATAAAAGAGTGAGTAGCTTCTGGCAATGAACTAGGCTGAAAACTTAACTCTGAATTTATGAAATGTGTATATCTTCTTGGAGGAACAGATTCTACTTTGCTTATTCTGTAAACTTTGTCATTAAAAGCAAACAATTTTTGCTTCTGTTCAGGAACTTCATATGCAAACAAAGGAATGATACAAAACTGTAATTTATGGTAGCCTTACATTTGTGACTTTGGGGGTTGTGTATACAATCAAGCTAGTTCAAAAGTATAACCAAGTGGATTGTTTAACAAAACATGGTTTCATTTATTATTACTCTTCAAATTCCAGTATAATAAGGTAGAATGCCAAGCTAAAGCTGAGTTGCTTTAAACAAAGTTGAGTCTAAGCTGAGGTAGGTGGATGAGGCCAGCTTATATGGTGAAACAGCAAGCTTCAGTGCAGTGCTGTGTTTCAAAACTTCACCATGGACTTTTTCTGGAGTTCCTGTTTTGGCTTTGCCTTTCTTGGATGCATGTCACTGCATAGGTTTGGTTTTGTTGGGCAGTTTTTTTTTCCCCTCTGAATTTGTTCTTCTGATAATCTATTTAAACTGCTTACAGATCATTCACAAAATAATTGATCTGGGTTATGCAAAGGATTTGGATCAAGGAAGCTTGTGCACTTCTTTTGTTGGAACACTGCAATATTTGGTAAGACAGCTGTGTTTTGTTTTTTATGTGTACAAGTGATGTGGTATTACCACATTCTATAGCATCGTAGAAGTGTGTGTCAGAACCTACAGAAGTCCCTTGTCACCCTCTATTGGTTCCACCTCTTTCCCTCTGGAGCTGAGGGCCCCTCCTGGACATAGATTTGTCTCTGCAGTGGTGCTGGATTGTCTGAATTGCCTCTTTCAAAGTGTCTTTGTATGGTTCTTTTCAGGCTCCCGAACTCTTTGAGAATAAATCCTATTCTGTCACTGTTGATTACTGGAGCTTTGGAACAATGGTGTTTGAATGCATTGCAGGATTTCGGCCTTTCCTACACAATCTCCAGCCATTTACCTGGTAAGACATTCAGCAAAAGGACTGACAGCTGTCACGTATAATGAAGTGACAGTGTGAACCTAGATATCAAACTTACTGCTGTTGAATGATGAGGCTTCTTGGTCTGTTAAGTCTTGCAGAAGCTAGTCGTACTTATACTGCATTAATGGTACCTTGATTGGTAATATATACATATCATCATGGGTGCATCTGAGCATAACAGTGCAAGAATTTATAGTATGAATAAAAAAACTTAATTATTCATGCTGTTAAACAGAGAAGTAATGTCAGAACAGTTTAATGCGTGGAGAGAAGCAGTACAATCCTTTGTTCCCCTAGGCTGTGAGGTCACTTATTTTTTAGCAACAAATAATGCGCAGCAAGACTTCCTGTTACAGTGTAGACACATAGGATGTGCTTCCAAATAGTTTAACAAGGATGAGAACTGAAGGACATAAACTTGCATGGGGAAATTTCTCCTTACTTTATCATGGTTGGAACAAAAAGCAGTAAGGCTTATTGATGTATTATTGATGTATTTTCACATCTTAGCTTGCGATATCAGGACTGTGTAAATAAAGATGGATTTTTCAAAGTGTGATTCTGTGACAGAACAAGCATGAAATTTGTCCTCCTGATAGCATTAAAATAATGGGAGGGAGAGGAAGTAAATTTTAAAGTTAAAGTGCTCTAATCAAAAACAAACAAACAAATAATCAACCGATGTAGTACAGTAGTCTCTCTTTAAAATCCTAACACTTTTATTATTTGGGGAGTTCAAATATTTGTCCCATTTTTTCCAACATTTGGAAAACTCTATTTCGTAATAAAAAAGTAGTGAAAAACAAATGGCAGAGAGAGAAACAGCTCTTCCAAGCATTGTACTCATAAAAAGGAAGAGAACAGTGTGGGCCATCTTCATGCAGCGTCTGTTCCAAATGGGGGCTGACTAAGAAAGCAGACTGGCCTCCAGGGGCAAGAAGTGTCTGTCTACCTCACCCATGGCTGATGGCTGTGGCCGAGGTCATGCTTACATGGGACTTGCACTGGGAAATCCTGCTGCTGCGCAAGCAACTGAGCTCTAACCAAGATGCAAACCAGTGCTGAAGGGAGCCAGGATGAGGGAACAGGTGGAGTTGCCGACGGTGGTTTTCCTAGTGTTGGCTCCAGTAATACATGGTATTTCCAATACTTCTGTCTTATATGCTTCTCTGGCATCAAGGCAAGTGCAGTGACTTCGCCAAATGACTCCTGCAAGTTCAGACTGTCTGACAGTTGCACGTGCAGAGGCTGATTTTGTTGGGCAGGATTGCTCTGTGGTCCACAGTTAATTGTTACCTTTTGGTCCTTTTGTTTGATGCTCTCCAGATGTCCTTGCAAGCAGATGTGAAAATGTTTCCAGAGACAGAGTTAACTGCGAGGACTCCCTTTTTCCAGTTGGAGATAGTTGTGCTAGGTGAATTGTTTAGAAATACCTTCATCCTGAAAAAAGTTTGTTTTCTAAAGCTAAAGCTGATACTTTTTGCTAATGCCAGGTTTGCTTGGCCCTTTACAAAAGCAATGTTGTCATACCCATAAAGAATTTATTTTCTAGGCATGAAAAAATCAAGAAGAAGGATCCAAAACACATATTTGCTTCTGAAGAGATGAGTGGGGAGGTTCGCTTTAGTACTCATTTGCCACAGCCCCACAGCATCTGTAGGTAAGTGTGACGATGTGATTATATGTGATAATTTTTGGCTCATCTTTTAAATGGAGTGGTCCTTCTTTCTCATAAATGCTGACTCAACCTGTAAGCAACCTATTATTTGCTGTTACGGAATAGCTTGTAGCCCCATGGCTCTTTATGGAACTTTGCTCTCTTTGCTGAGAGAGATGACTTCATTAATATCTACCTGAACATTTGATGGTATTGAAACTCATAAACCAAGGCATAAACGATTCTAACATAACTTTAGTCACAGGAGCTTAAATTTCCCAGGAGCTTAAATTAGCTGCTTCATGAAAGCAAAATCATCTAGTATTTGCATTGGACAATACTGTGGAAGAGCAGCCAAGGCCTCAGAGATGGTCAGAGCCTGCTGAATAGAGCATACAAGAAGTTCCTGAGGCTGAAGCTTGAAGCATCTGATTTTGTCTCCCACTGTCTAGTGGGGTGCTACAGAAACAACAGATCCAAGCTCTTTACAGAGAGGCAGAGTGAAAGGACCAAGGGCCACATCGCAGGTGCTTAAAGGAAAATGATATTTGGAGATAGGAAAAAAAAGTTTCCTAAAGCTAGTGATGCATCCCTGAGTGGGGATTCTTAGTGCTCAAGGACTGCCTGGACGTGATCCTCAGCACCTTGCTGAATGAATGGCATTGGCTCTGTCAGGAGCAAGAGCTAGACTATGAGGCCTCCAGGAATGCCTCCCATTTATACTAGTTGGTCAGTACCATATCAGAAGTCAGTGATTATCTGTCACTTACCCGAAGATGCAAGTGCTAAATGTGTCTAGTAGATGCAGCATAACTCATTGACACTGGAGGGCTTCAACTGAAGCTGAGAATCAAATATAGCTAGTTCAGAGCCAATGCTCTTTGAGCTTCTTGCACTGTGTAGTACTTTTTACCATGTTACTGATAATAAACTTTTGTGCTTTTGATGTGGATAAACATAGAAGAGAGCTTTGTGGGAGATGTAGGGACATGGCCATTTTTCAGCTATCTTTGGGGACAGGACAAGGGGAAATGGCCATAGACTGGAGCACAGGAAGTTCCACAGCAATATGCATAAGAAATTTTTCACGGTGTGGGTTACAGAGCCCTGGGGCAGGCCGCTTAGAGAGGTGGTGAGTCTCCTCTGGAGATGTTCAAGACCCATCTGGATGCCTACCTGCACAGCCTGCTGCAGGGGTCCTGCTTTGTAGCAGGTTGAACTCAGTGATCTCAAGAGGTCCCTTCCAGCCCCTACAATTCTGTAATTCTTCCAAGCAGCTCTGCAGCATGATGATAGTTGTTCTGTAGACAGAGCTTTGCTTTTTAAGATTCTGGTTTATTGAGTGAGATTAGTGTGTTAGAATATCTACCTTCTCTTTCTCATGGTTCTTCTGTTTTGAAATTCATTATTATTGTTGTTTAGTTTAATTGTAGAACCGATGGAAAGTTGGTTGCAACTGATGCTGAATTGGGATCCAGAACAGAGGGGTGGAGGTCTAGATCCTGAAACGAATTGTCCAAAGTGCTTCCTAATTATGGATCACATACTGAATTTGAAGGTGAGTGTAGTTTTACTGGGCTCAGTAGGAACATTTCAGATAACTGAAATTGTACTCAATACGGCAAAGCTGTAATCCTGGCATCATCTAGCTTCTGGGTTTTGAGGAATCTTTTTTGCTGGTATTGGAAAGTATGTGTGTATACAGCCTGTCTGGCACATATCTGAGGACAGAATATCATAGGCTATATTAATCTCTAGCTTTCTTCTTGTAGCAGAACAATGATCCTATATTCCTGCCTGCCATCTAGTAAGGACTCAGCAAGCTCAAGTGACTGTTCAATATTTGCTAATGACTGTTAATTTTTGTCACGGGGTGCTCTCTAGAGCTCACTCGTGACAGCGGGGACAAAACCCGGGGAGAGAAGGCACGAAGCGCTTCCCTTCTCTAGCGGCGCGGCGCGGCCCGGCCACGTGCGCTCCGGAGAGGGGAAAGAAAGAAAACGGCGAGTGGGTCTAGGAGGGAAGGAATGAAAAGAAAGGAGCGATCTGAGAACGAACGGCAGTTTAATGAACCTAATAATGCTAAACAACAACAGAGAGTTTCAACAAGGAGAAAAACAGAGCTAAACCTCACCGGCGGGCTGTGGGAGGTGGGAAGGCTCCAACCACGCTGTCTCCTCACTGGGAACCGCGGGCTGAAAACCCCGTCCCCTTTTTTCCCGGCCACCCCTCCGGCACTGCTCCCCTCCCCTCCCCCCCATGGCCAATTAAGGCAGTCCATAGGAAAGGAAAAAAAAAAATCTCTCCTTAACTCCCATTATCCTGCATGATGTTCTGATGTGGAATAGCAATGCAAACCAAAGAAATTACAAAACCATAACATTCCACCCCTTATTCCACATCACTACATCATGCTTAACATTTATCAACATACAAACAGAACAGTAATTAACATATATTACATATGTACATACATGCATATATATACACACACATGGAATCAGTGGCTACACCCCCCCAGCATCAAATTCCCCTGTGGCACACACTGAACATCCCCATCCTTCTGCATCACCCACCAAGTGCACCCAGGTCCCTGTGCAAAAACAGTTCCACGGAGGGGTTTCCCTTTTCCAGAGGCTGGGAGCACCCAAACTGCTTTTCCCAGCATACTCTTTATATGCACCACAGGGACCTTTTCTCCCTCCACAGTACGTAGGGAGTTGGAGTGCATAGGGCCGTCTCGGTTGGCTGATCCTCGGGTGTTTACCAGCCAGGTGGCTTCTGCTAAATGTCTCTCCCAGTTCTTAAATGTTCCGCCACCCACTGCTTTCAGCGTGGTTTTCAGCAAACCATTGTGGCGCTCGATCTTACCAGCAGCCGGTGCATGGTAGGGGATGTGATAAACCCACTCGATGCCGTGTTCTTTGGCCCAACTGCTCACCAGTGAATTTTTGAAGTGAGTCCCATTATCTGATTCAATTCTCTCTGGGGTGCCATGTCGCCACAGGATCTGCATCTCCAGCCCTAATATGGTGTTTCTGGCAGTGGCATGGGGTACCACATATGTCTCAAGCCACCCAGTGGTTGCCTCCACCATGGTGAGCACATAATGCTTACCATTACGAGTTCGTGGCAGGGTGATGTAATCAATCTGCCATGCCTCCCCATATTTATACTTTTCCCATCGCCCTTCCCCCCAGAGAGGTCTCACCCTCTTGGCCTGTTTGATCATGGCACAGGTGTCACAGTCATGAATTATCTGTGCCACAGCGTCCATAGTTAAGTCCACCCCTCGGTCTCTGGCCCACTTATGTGTTGCGTCTCTACCTTGATGGCCCGAGGTCTCATGGGCCCACCGAGCTAGGAACAACTCTCCCTTATTCTGCCAGTCCAGGTCTATCTGGGCCACCTCAATTCTGGCAGCTCGATCTACTTGATGGTTATGTTGTTGTTCCTCCGTTGCTCGACTCTTGGGCACATGGGCATCTACATGACGCACCTTTATGGCCATATTCTTTGTTCGGGCAGCAATATCTTTCCAAAGTTCAGCAGCCCAAACAGGTTTACCCTTCCGCTGCCAGTTGTTTTCTTCCCATTGCTGCAACCACCCCCATAAAGCATTGGCCACCATCCATGAGTCAGTATAGAGGTAAATCACTGGCCACCTCTCCCTCTCAGCAACATCTAGGGCCAGCTGGACAGCCTTTACCTCTGCGAATTGGCTCGATTCTCCTCTTCCTGTGGTGGCCTCTGCAACCTGTTGTGTGGGGCTCCACACAGCAGCCTTCCATCTACGATGTTTCCCAACAATGCGGCACGATCCATCTGTGAACAGGGCAAACTTCTTTTCACTTTCTGGTAGTTCATTGTATGGTGGGGCCTCTTTTGCGTGTGATACCTCCTCTGCTGGCGGTGTTTCAAACTTTTTACCTTCAGGCCAGTCCATGGTTACCTCTAGGATCCCTGGATGGCTGAGGTTCCCCATCCAGGCCCGTTGCGTAATCAATGCAATCCACTTACTCCATGTCGCATCTGTGGCAAGGTGGGTGGAGGGAACCTGTCCTTTAAACATCCAGTTCAACACTGGCAGTCGAGGTGCCAGGAGAAGCTGTTTTTCAGTGCCAAATTACCTCAGAGGCAGCCCGGACCCCTTCATATGCAGCTAAGATTTCCTTCTCAGTTGGGGTGTAGCCCTCTTCCGACCCTCTGTATGCTCTACTCCAAAATCCCAGGGGGCGGCCTCGGGTCTCACCGGAGGTTCTCTGCCACAAACTCCAAGTGGGACCTTTCTCCCCAGCAGCAGTGTAAAGGATGTTCTTCACATCCTGTCCCATCCGTACTGGCCCTAGAGCCGCAGCACGGGCAATCTCCTGTTTAATCTGCTCAAAGGCCTGCTGCTGTTCAGGGCCCCACGCGAAGTTATTCTTCTTTCGGGTCACCTGATAGAGGGGGCTCACAATGAGGCTATAATTTGGTATGTGCATCCTCCAAAATCCCACTACACCAAGACTGTCTCCTTTTTGCTAGTGTGTGCGGACATAGCAGTAATTTTGTTCAACACATCTGTTGGGATGTGACGACGCCCGTCCTGCCATTTCACCCCTAGAAACTGGATTTTTTGGGCTGGCCCTTTCACTTTGTCTCGCTTAATAGCGAAACCAGCAGACAGGAGAATTTGGATTATTTGCTCTCCCTTTTTAAAAACCTCCACTGCTGTATCACCCCACACCACGATGTCATCAATGTATTGCAGGTGCTCAGGAGCACCGCCCTGTTCTAATGTGGCTTGGATCAGCCCATGGCAAATGGTTGGGCTGTGTTTCCACCCCTGGGGCAACCGGTTCCAAGTGTGCTGAACACCCCTCCAGGTAAAGGCAAACTGTGGTTTACACTCTGTGGCCAAAGGGACAGAAAAGAAGGCATTGGCAATATCAGTGGTAGCATACCATTTTGCCTCTTTCGACTCCAGTTCGTACTGGAGTTCCAACATGTCTGGCACAGCAGCGCTCAGTGGGGGTGTGACCTCATTCAGGCCGCGATAGTCCACTGTCAGCCTCCATTCTCCACTGGCTTTACGCACTGGCCATATGGGGCTGTTGAAAGGTGAATGGGTTTTACTAATAACTCCCTGACTTTCTAACTGTTGAATTAGCCTATGGATGGGGAGCAAGGAATCCCTGTTGGTGCGGTACTGCCGTCTGTGCACCACTTTGGTGGCAATTGGTACCTCCTGCTCTTTTACTCTGAGCAACCCCACAACAGATGGATCCTCTGACAGGCCAGGCAGAACAGACAGCTGCTTAATATTGTCCATGTCTACAGCAGCTATTCCAAAGGCCCACCGATACCCTTTAAGATCCTTGAAATGCCCCCTTCTAAGGTAATCAATACCAAGTATACATGGAGCCCCTGGGCCAGTCACAATGGGATGCTTTTGTCAGTCTTTACCAGTGAGGCTTATTTCGGCCTTCAACACAGACAATTCCTGAGAGCCCCCAGTTACTCCATGTATGTTAATCAGTTCTGTTCCTTTATAGTTTGAGGGCATCAGAGTGCACTGCGCACCAGTGTCCACCAGTGCCTTATATTTGTGTGGCTCGGATGTGCCGGGCCACCGAATCCACACAGTCCAATACACTCTATTATCCCTCTCCCCCTCCCGGCTGAGGGCAGGGCCCCTCTATTTGTTACCTGCAGTGGCAGAGGCAATTTCAGTGGTGGTTGACCTCTTTTGTAATTCTCTCACCCGTTCTCGTAGTGCGTAAGTGGGTTTGTTGTGCCACCTCCTCATATTCTCTCCATGCTCACGCAGGTAGTTCCACAGGGCACCACGCGACATAGGCTCACTACGGTCATTCACTTGGGTAGGCGGGCGTTTGCGTCTGACGGCTGAGACTGCCACAGGTTCATTATGATTCCTTGCCGCGAACCATTTCTTCAGCATGCCGTCTTGTTTCCTCTCCATTTGGTCTATTCTTTGCACCACATGGCAGAGGGTTGCAATGCAGGCACGGGATGGCGCTAGTGTGCTTGCTGCACTTTGAAGTGCAAGGATCAGCTCAAAAACTGGAGGTCGTCTATCCATTTCTTGATACCTGTTAACTGTTGTTAATAGTACACTGGAATATTTCTCTGGTGCTGATCGTACAAACTTCTTCCATATCTCAGGAGTACTGTCCACCTTCTCTGGGTCATGGTCATCATGCGGATCGTTAGGGACAAACGTGGGGCCGTACAACATCTCTACCACCGCCATTTCTCTCAAGTATTGGATGCCTTTCTCAGCTGTATTCCATTTTTCCGGTGCAGGCTCCAAATCATCTTTGAGAAGATAGGTTTCCTTTACAGCTACTAGGATTCTTTTCCAGAGGGTGGCGACTCCATCCAGACACCGGCTGATTCCTCTATCAATAGATGGGTCTCGGGAAATATTTCCTATTTGACGAGCTTCACTGCAACTTAGGGACACACTGCTGGCCCCACTGTCCCAACACCGAAGCAACCATGTGACAACTTTTTCACCTGGGGCTCGGGTAAACTGCTTTCTTGTGCCTTGGATTTCGGTGATCTTCAGGGGTCTACGGATGGTGGTAACAGTGACCTCCCCATCATCACTGTCCTCTATGTATCTGTTAGTTTTCTGAGCTGCCTTCCTTGGTGATGGTGGTTTTGTGGAGGGCCCCTCACCGGGATCTTCCTCTACTTCCTTTACTTCGTCCTTCCGTTCCAGACGTGAAGACCCTCGTTCCCATTTCTGACCTTCTACTGGGGCGACTGACACTGATGTTGGTGCTTCCTGTGGTTGATTGCAATTGACTTGGGGGTTTTCCCTTTGGGTTTGGGTCTCCTTTTTGAAACTCTCTCTCTCCATCACAATATTTCGTATGACTTGAGTCAAGTTCCAAATAAGCCGTTCATTCTGAGATCCCCCTGAGCTATCCCATCCCTCACTCATTTATTTTCTCCAGATCTCTCCTTTGTTCAGCAGTAAGATTACCCGGCACAGGGGGTCCTGATGCTTCTGATCTTTTTCCTAACTCTCCCACTATTCTCTGCCGGTCTCTCTGTGTTTTACAGTTATTCACTGCAAAGATTATATTCAGAGAGACTGACAATGCAAAACCCAATCTGATACACCAGTCAAACGTAAGGAACTCAGAATATTCATAAGCCAGTCCAAGCACAGTGTCTGTGATGTTAACTGGGCTGGAAGGGAGCCAGGCAGATATCCCCATCACTGTCTTCCATGGGCTAAAATCGTATACAAACATCATCCAAAACAAGGCAGTGTGAAGCTGGAATATAAGGGTTCTTAGTCCTAGGCACAGGGCTTGTGAAGTAAGCCACTTCACCGCTGCCCGAAACATTGCCCAAAGTATTGCCTGCATTCTCCACCAAAAATGTCACGGGGTGCTCTCTAGAGCTCACTGTGACAGCGGGGACAAAACCCGGGGAGAGAAGGCACGAAGCGCCTCCCTTCTCTAGCGGCGCGGCGCGGCCCGGCCACGTGCGCTCCGGAGAGGGGAAAGAAAGAAAACGGCGAGTGGGTCTAGGAGGGAAGGAATGAAAAGAAAGGAGCGATCTGAGAACGAACGGCAGTTTAATGAACCTAATAATGCTAAACAACAACAGAGAGTTTCAACAAGGAGAAAAACAGAGCTAAACCTCACCGGCGGGCTGTGGGAGGTGGGAAGGCTCCAACCACGCTGTCTCCTCGCTGGGAACCGCGGGCCGAAAACCCCGTCCCCTTTTTTCCCGGCCCCCCCTCCGGCACTGCTCCCCTCCCCCCCCCATGCCCAATTAAGGCAGTCCATAGGAAAGGAAAAAAAAAAAATCTCTCCTTAATTCCCATTATCCTGCATGATGTTCTGATGTGGAATAGCAACGCAAACCAAAGAAATTACAAAACCATAACAATTTTGAACTGTATTACTGATACAGTGAGTCCAGGTTTGTGTACTAGTAGTAGATCAGAGGTTGTATTCACTTGGCTACTCCCCTTCAAGTAATTAATTAACTGCTGAAGTGAAACTAACTGAAGCAAAAGTGCATGGAAGCCAGAGGATAATCTGAAAGAATTCCAAAGGAATTAGAGACAGAAACACAAAACATTTGTGGCAATAAGCGGGACTTGTCACAAACTGCATATTGTGATGTGGTTTGAGACCTACAGTTTCCACCCAGATACAGTAAAAACAGAGAAAGCCATGAGAGCAGTGAGAAGACAAGTAGAGATATGTCACAGTTGTTTTATATGAAGGAATTAGTCTCCCCTTCTTGAAAGCAGTGCTGGCTACTTCAGAGATGACATATTTGAGATGGCCTCTGTGCTAGCTCGTTGCTATTCTTTTGGTGTAATGAAGCTGCATTGTGGCTTGTGGAGCTGTGAGGGGGTTTGATCATAGTTTTCTGATATTGCATTAAAAGTTACAGGTCTGGACTTTATGATGTGAAGCTTTACACCTGCACTTTATTGTAGTCACTAAAACGTGGTTTATGGTTATGTACACCCTTCAAGGCTATTGTGCATTGTCTTGGATAGTCAGTAACTTGTAATTAATTTGCACTCTTTTTTACAGATAGTACACATCCTAAATATGACCTCTGCCAAGATCGTTTCATTTCTCTTGCATCCCGAGGAAAGTCTTCATTCCCTTCAGATTCGAATTGAGTTTGAAACTGGAATAAGCACTGGGAATCAGGAATTGCTCTTGGAAACAGGAATTTGCCTGGACCCCCGGAAACCTGCTTCCCAGTGTGTTATTGATGGCGTAGTAAGAATGATTCTGTTCATTTAAAGTCTTTCCCACTCTTAGGAAATTTGAAATCTTAAGGTAGATTAATTGCTTTGATCTCATCCCACTTGAGGCCTGATTTTCTTGGATAACAGGTTCCTATGGTTATACTGGGGCAATTTACTCTGTGTAGCATGATTTTCTTGGATAACAGGTTCCTATGGTTATATTCCAACTAAATCTTTAAAGTAACTTGCTAGCAAAGGGTCCTGTGCTTCTGTAGAATCTGTCAAAATCAATTTCTTAAGGCATCAGATATAAAGAGTTTCTGATGACGATAACAAATTTGTTTTGTAACCAGTTTTTCTCTTGTTTGTGCAGAGGGGCTGGGATAGCTATATGGTCTACTTGTTCGATAAAAGCAGAACTGTCTATGATGGACCCTTTGCTTCTCGGAGTCTGTCTGAGTGTGTAAATTATATTGGTAAGTATGCTGGAGGACACCTTGGACTGAAAGCATTACTTCTTGTTTAATGTGGAAGTAGATTTGCCTTACTCATCTCTGTGTCTATCTCGAAGGGCAGCCTCTGACTCAAAGGGGACCATTGAAGAACCTGTAGCAGCCTAGCAAAATGTTATCTACAGTGCTGTTATCTCCACATTTTATAGATTTAACAGTTCAGAGCATCCATTGCTTACTCTTTTGGAACTCTTCTGTAGAGTTTTGGTAGCTTGAGCAAGTGCTTGAGGTGCAGAATTAATGGATAAAACAAACCACGGGTCCTGTCTTTTCTCACATTTCACATAGTGTTATGCCATATCTTTTATTGCCAGTAGCCAAACTGCTCAAAGAAATTCAAACATTGCATATCAAATGAGCAGTTCTTACGTGTCTTGATCTCTTAGTTTAGGTGAACTAAGTTTAGTTCCTAAAGCAGGAATAGGGAATATTGTAAGCACTATGCTCCTTTTCTAGAGTTGCTCTTCCACTTAGATGCAATTGTGTTTTTCTTGTATTCAGTACAGGATAGTAAAATCCAATTGCCAGTTCCTCAGCTCCGCAAGGTATGGGCAGAAGCAGTTCACTACGTCATTGGGCTAAAAGAAGATTACAGTAGGCTTTTCCAGGGCCAGAGAGCTGCCATGTAAGTTGTTATCCTTAATTCAGAGGATTCAGTATTTTGCAAACTTGGAGACTGACTGGAAGCATGCAGCTCAGGAGATTCCTGATTGCTAAAAGTTTTATAGCTTTCAGGTCTTCTATACTTCTACATTATAAAGTGTGTTTGGGCTGGGAACTTAAATGGCTGCATTAATTCTATTTCACAGTGCCTGATGTTGATAATGATTGAAAAAACTTGAATGCAGTCACAGACTTGCAGAATAGCCAAGGTTGTCAGAGACCTCTGGAGATCATCTGGTTCAATCCGTTCTTACACAGCTTGTCCAGAACTATGTACAGATGGCTATGGAATATCTCTGAGGATGAAGACTCTGCAGTCTTTCTGGGCAATCTGTGCCAGTGCTCATTGAACAGTTTAAATTAAAAAAAAAAAAAGTGTTTCTTGATGTTCACATGGAACCTTGGACATTTCAGTTTTGGCCCATTGCGTGTTGTCATGTCACTGAGAACCGCTAAAACGAGCCTCCTTCTTTAAGCTTTCCTTCAAATATTTACCTATAGTGATGCCCATTCAGCTTCTTCTACTTGCTCATTCTCCTATGAGTGATTTTCGAGAACCACAGTTATCTTTGTTGCCCTTAGTTGAACTCCCTCCAGTATGTCCATGTCTCTCTTGCACTGGTGAGCCCAGAACTGGGCTCTGTCCTCCAGGAGTGGCTTCACCAGTGCTGACATGAGGGCATTGGTCAGCTCAAGCTGCTGGCAGCACTGCCCACAGTACAGCCCAGGGCATTTGTTTCACAAGTGGCAGAATCAGGGAAACTGTTTGCTGTGTTTGTAGGGTTTTATCCTGTGTAATTGACTGGCAGCAAATGGGCAGTATTATGTGCCTCAGACAGTAAAAAAGATGACAGCATTCACCAGGGGACTACAGGAGCCTGTGTATGCTAAAAATAGTCCCCATTGCAAAGGTTTCTTAATTGACACGCATGCACAAAGAAAAAAAAAAATAAGGAAATGAGAAAGGACTTTCTCTTCTGCTTGTTGAGGACCTGCGTCTTCTGAGGGTGAGATGGAGTCTGTGACCCCACTGACACTCCCTGTTCTAAACATCTCACTATTTCTTTTGTTTACCATGTCTTTCCTTCAGTGACAGCTTCATTGGTTGCTGACATAAGTCCACATACACTTTTCAACTAATGTGATGTTCTTCTTTCATTTGTTAGGCTGAGTCTTCTTCGGTATAATGCCAACCTAATCAAAATGAAAAACAATATGGTATCAGCATCTCAGCAACTGAAAGCAAAGCTGGAATTCTTTCACCAGAGCATTCGCCTTGACCTGGAGAGATACAGTGACCAGATGGCTTATGGCATATGTACATATTTTTGAAATACTTTCCTGGTTGCCTTGTCTGATTTTGTAAAGGATTGGACTAACTGTGAACCACTGTGGGACTGTGGGTAGGAACTACCTTAAAAGATAATGTGTGCAGGAGCTGCCATTGTGTTTCTCAGCATCTTTATGTTGTTTTGTTTTTTTTTCTGGGGGAGAAATTTGGTGGAGAAATCTGGGAGAGGAATTTGGTGCAAGCAAAGGCAGGAGGTTAATAAGTATAAGATGTCTCCATAATTGCAGGCGTAGTAATACATGTCCCCCATTAAGCACACCTGGGTCATGGCTCCTGCTTAGAGGTTCAACCTAATTCTGTTTATCTTTAAATTCAACTGAGGCATGCGTAGTTTGTGTCGTGCTTTCTTTTTGTCATCTGTAGCTTTTTACACATTAACAAATCTTTTCTCTTAAGCTTCAGAAAAGATGCTGAAAGCATGGAAGGAGATGGAAGAGAAGGCCTCTCAGTGTGCCCAGGTAGGCACCAAGTTGTTTGAATATAGTGGTTTGAACAAAACCAATGCAAAATTCACTAGATTCAGTTTGTTTATATAGGGAAGTAGGCTGTAGAGAAATGTTTGTGAGGAGAGCGGTAGATGTAGTCTACCTTGATTTCAGAAAGGCATTTGATACTGTCCCCCATGACATCCTTATAACAAAGCTGAGGAAGTGTGGGATAGATGAGTGGACAGTGAGGTGGGTCGAGAACTGGCTGACTGGCAGAGTGCAGAGGGTCGTCGTTGGCGGTGCAGAGTCTGGTTGGAGGCCTGTAACCAGCGGTGTTCCTCAGGGGTCTGTGCTGGGTCCAGTCTTGTTCAGCATCTTCATCAGTGACCTCGATGAGGGGATAGTGGCCACCCTCAGCAAGTTTGCTGATGATACGAAGTTGAGAGGATTGGCTGACACGCCTGAAGGCTCTGCTGCCATTCAGCAAGACCTGGGCAGGCTGGAGAGCTGGGCAGTAAGAAACAGGATGAGGTTTAACAAAAGCAAGTGTAGAGTCTTGCATCTGGGGAGGAATAATTGCAAGCACCAGTACAGGTTGGGGGAAGACCTGCTGGAGAGGAGCTCTGCAGAGAGGGACCTGCATGTCCTGGTGGACGACAGGTTGGCCACGAGCCAGCAGTGTGCCCTCATGGCCAAAAAGGCCAATGGCATTCTGGGGTGCATTAAAAAGAGCGTGGCCAGCAGGTCGAGGGAGGTGATCCTCCCCCTCTACTCTGCCCTGGTAAGGCCTCATCTGGAGTACTGTGTCCAGTTCTGGGCTCCTCAGTACAAAAAAGACAGGGATCTCTTGGAAAGAGTCCAGCGGAGGGCCACAAAGATGGTGAAGGGCCTGGAGCGTCTCTCCTATGAGGAAAGGCTGAGGGAGCTGGGTCTGTTTAGCCTTGAGAAGAGAAGGCTGAGAGGGGATTTGATCCAGGTCTATAAATACCTGAGGTGTGGGGGCCATAGTGGTGAGGCCGGACTCTTTTCAGTGGTAGGTGGAGACAGGACGAGGGGAAACGGCCAAAAGCTGCAGCATAGGAAGTTCTGCACCAATGTGCGCAAGAACTTCTTTACGGTGAGGGTGACGGAGCACTGGGACAGGCTGCCCAGGGAGGTGGTGGAGTCTCCTTCTCTGGAGACATTCTGGGCCCTCCTGGACGCCTACCTGTGCGACCTGGTGTGGGGAACCTGCTTTGGCAGGGGGTTGGACTCGATGATCTCTGGAGGTCCCTTTCAACCCCTACGATTCTGTGATTCTGTGATTTCTTCATCTCCATGTTGTTATCACCTTATAGGCTGCTAGCATTTCCCACCTATTTTCTTAAGGCATTATGTAATAGATACCTGTAGGTAGGTGCAGAAAGTCTGTTGACATCATGCCTGTGCTACAGGACCTGGCAAGTGGAGTACCTGTTAGGTTAGATAAAAGTAGGCTAAATGGCTAAAAAGTAGGATAAATGTTCTCTGATGCCATCAGAATACTTCCAGGAAGGCATGTAGTTTTCACTTGTGTACTGCTTAAAGTCCTGTAAAAGGTAATAATTTTGGCAAGGAAATGTAGCTTTAAAAAAAAAAAAAAAAAAACAGCTCCAGCTCACCAAATGATGATATGATTCTGTGATTCTGTTGTTTACTGCCAAAAAAGAGAGGTGTTGCCAAGAATCTTCTACACTGATTTTGTTGCACACAAAAATGTACATTGCTAAAACTGAAAATAATAGTAGTAACTAGGCAGTGATCTGAAAATTGCAGTACTTAAGAATACAGACAAATTCTTTGCAGATAAGCAGGCAAGTTAAGTTTTGGTAAAAGAAATTAGAGTCATTCTTAAGAAATTCAGAATGGAGCTAGAACCAGTTGTTATTGAGAGGTGTCCTCTGCCCCA
The DNA here is from genome assembly GCA_035772895.1 of Perdix hodgsoniae. Lineage (NCBI taxonomy): Eukaryota > Metazoa > Chordata > Aves > Galliformes > Phasianidae > Perdix > Perdix hodgsoniae. Next base: position 149,002 of record JAPSGF010000204.1, read on the forward strand.
GGTGTGTAACATTGCCTGGTGTTGTTATGGCCAAAGTGTAGACCTGGCATTTGGTTTTTTTGAACTTCATCCCATTGGCCTCAACTGAGTGATCCAGCCTGTCAAGATCCCTCTATGGCCTTTCTACTACCAGGCAGATCAGTATTTCCTCTCAGCTTGATGTCATCTGCAAACTTTCTGAGGGTGCACTCACTGCCCTCATCCAGGTCATCAATAAAGATACTGAGCAGGACAGGCCCCAGTACCGACCCTTGGGGACCACCACTCACAGCCAATTGCCACCTGGATTTAATTCTATTCACCACCACTCTCTGGAGCCAGCTCTCCAGCCACTTGTTTACCCAGCAAAGAGTGTACCTGTCTAAGCCATATGATACCAGCTTTTCTAGGAGAATACTGTGGGAGACAGTGTTAAAGACTTTATCCTGTGAGAAAGCCTAGCTGAAATATACCCACTGCTAGAATCCTGATGTGTGTTTTTTGGGAGTATTTAAATTTTACTTCCATTGAAAGTAATAAGGAGATGGAGACCTTGACATAAAACAGTTCTGCCTGTTGTTCTGTCCAATCCTTCACAGGGGAAAAAGTAAGCTTTTAGCTGTGAAAAACTAAGGACAGAACTAGAATGATCACAACAGTTTATTGTCAAAAGCTGTTCCTCCTGCTTTTCTCCTGGGTATACTGAACGTCTGGGAGGCAGAAGCCATTCAGAAGGGTCACAAAGAGAAAGCAGAGCATTTGCAATGCTTTTCTCAGAGTAGATGTCTAAAATATCTCAGAAAATAGTCTCTATTATGTCTCATCTATTGAAAGCTGTCAAGCTTTTCATTCACTCTTGGTCTTCAACAGGACAAGGGAGATAATATGATTTAAAAAAAAAAACTTGCTGGTAACAACATAAGTACATAAGGGAGATGGCTCACCAGTTACCATCTTCCCAGTCCTTTCAATGGAGTGCTGGGTTTTCTCTAATGTGGTGAAGCTGTTGGTCTCTTCACACAGAGACCTCCCTTGCAGCCCTGCTACCAAAATCTTGCCATATCAACCCAATCCGCTCCTTGTAGGAAACAAGAAATATAATAGTGGCTGCTTCTAGCAGAATAATTCAAAGTTGTCAACAGCTGTTTCTAGGAAATCCAGAGTATCAGCAAGTGTTTTCTTTGAAGAGCCTGAGGGTTATGATCTATCTTCAGCCCTTGCAGTCCAGGTTGTAGTGACACCATGTATGTTTATCAGAAATGGAAATTTATTTACTCTGTAATACACAGTGATATCTTCGACTATCCAGCAGGCAGCATAACTTTTGTGGGACAGTTACAGTCTTTATGTGAGCCACGGTGCTCCAGATAGAGACCAGCAGCATTTTTCTTACTACCTCCTTTGATCATGTGGCTTCTCACTTCTTGTTTTGTTCTTTGCTTGCCATCCCTTTCTGGTGTCTCATCCCATTTACATACCTTCACACCAAGTACTTCTGCAGTTTCAGTAACAGGTGTGTTCCAGAAAACATTCCCTCTGCAGATCCTGCAGACTCAGGTCAGAAAGGAAAAGGTGAAATATCCCAGAATGCTTTCTCAGGAAGGCAGTTTCTTCACCACTCACTTCTGCTTTACTCATTCAATATCCACAGTCCATGGTTCCAAGATGGTAACTTGTGTTTTCACAACCATGCCAGAGATCTCCAGTGTATATTGGGCACTTGGCTTCTCCTTGTGCTTGGAAAGATTGTTGTTCATTGCTTTATCTGACTGTGTGAGGGGCTTGATATAAGGCTAGTATTTCTGTATTGCTTTGAGAAAGATGTGAAATACTAGAGAAATGTTAGGCCAAAATGCATGTGGGAGTGTAAAACGTGAGAGCACCTTTTATTCACACTGTAAGAACGAGAGAAAACATCTCTGCTGCTGGAACATTTGTAGACCCAGAGTGTGTATGTGCAACGTGCATTTTGAAGAGCTGTGATTAATGAAGAAGCTGATTTTTCTCATCCTTGTTGTGAATGCAGATAATATCACTGAGTAACCTTGGTTATTATAATAGCAGTCATGTTGAAGAGTTTTTATCTCCTAAAGTCTGCTGGGAGTCCGCCCATTGTCCAAAGAAGTATTCTGTAGATTTTTATCTTTATTCTTGCTGTCCTCCTTCAGTTTGACTTGTAACTGCAATTCCCCATAGGCTGAAGATATTGGATATCTAGATGAACAGATCATGGCTCTGCACACAGAGATTGTGGAGCTTCAGAAGAGTCCATACGCAAGGCGCCAAGGAGAAGTCATGGAGAGCTTGTAAGTTCTTTACTTACTGCTTTTATTGTGCATTAATGGATGTCTGAGTGATGTTTTAATCTGTTGTAACGGCTCTTTTGTCAGCATTTTCAAAATGAGTTTCTCACTTTTTTGCAAGCTGAGTGTACAGAGCAGTCCTGCGATCAGTTTAAGATTATTCTGCTGTTAAGAGGGAAGGTTCTACCTTCTGTGGCTCCGCCTTCCTCTTGAAGATCAACTGATCATTTAGCAGCATTGTAAAGCAGATTTTGATACTGATCTGTCCACGAATTATTAGCATTCAGTCAAAGGAGCAAGCCCACCTAGCTTACCTAACCAATCTGCAGTTGCTCGATGGCTGGACCTCTGGAAACAAGGGGAAAACAGCTGGGACAGCCAAAACAAGAAGATTAAATTTGTTGATAGTAGGAGCTCTTCTAACTAACTATGAGTATTCTGAGAGGAAGCATACATCCTCCTGGCATGCTCTTTCCTCTCTGCAAAGCTAGGTCAATTAAGTTACTTTTTGTCCATGTATAGTCACTGATACAGAACAACTGGGCCCAGGAGAGGAAGTGGTGGTGGAGAGGAACTCCCTCTTGCATCAGTAATCCACATTCATATCAGCTTAAACAACTCATGAAACTGCCTTGTGAAGCATTGTTTGTAGCACTTTCACTACTGAAAGCACAAGGCTGCATCAGTGTTTATCAAGGTGTTTCAAGTATATCCTGAGCTGTTGCTCAGGATATACTAGTCTAGTGCTACAAAGACAAAATTCTGTTCTGTTCTTAAGAAGGAGTGGAGAAGCGGATTGGGTCTCCTTCAGTTTTTCAGGCTGTAGCAAAGCACACTGCTTAAGAATTGATGTATGTAGCCCTAAGACCCAGGTGGGTCCTGTGTGGTGTGTCAGACTGGATGTGCATTGGATGCTAATGTTCTCTTTTTTCCCTGTGCAGCAGGAGAAAAGAGCACTTCTCCCCTGTCTTAGGCTGCTGCAGGACTCTCAAGACCATTAACTACAAAATATGTTAGAAATGCTCACATACATAAGGAGAAGAAGTTTGCATGATTTCTTGAAATCATATTGGGGTGATCTAGGGGCAGTTAAGGGAAGAAGTCTGGTGTGGGCCCAAGAACTAGCTAAACTGCTGCTTGTTGGAAGATTTGAGAGAAACATCATAGACTTAATGGAAGGAAAAGAAACACTGTCCTATTGTTTGTGCTGTGGGTGTTTCTTTTCATTTGCAGAATGTCACTAAAATTGACCAGGCAACGTAAGCAGAACGGGAATAAGAATTTCTGAGACAGTTGTACAGAAGTTCTTTTAGTTACAAAAATGAGATTTTGCAGTTAAGGATTTCTTTCTACAAAAAGAAAACATAGCTGAGTCACGTGAAAGCATATGATTTTTTTTTTTTTTCTCTCTTTTTGAAGGGAACAGAAAGCCATAGACTTGTACAAGCAATTAAAAACAAGACCTCCAGGTATGGAAGCAGGTTGTTTAAAGACTGCTCAGCATTTGTGCCCAACAACTAACTTTCACTAATTTTTCTCAACTCAGTTCCTGCAACCCTGAAAATACTGTTTAGGAGAAGTCAAGTCATTGTCAAGAACATACCTTAAGCCAATTTCTTCTTGTTGTTGAGCCACGAGTTCTCCTGAATTCCTATAGTAATGTTCCCCAGTCATTGGTTTGTCCTATGATTTTCACACTTGAATATCTGCCATAAACAACTGTGTATGCCTTATGACATTCCCTAACATTTTCTTTCTCCAAATACTACTCCTTTACTCCTCTATACTCAGGAAGAACTGCCATTCCTGTGTCATCACTCCAGCCAAATAGTTTTGTTTTTTTTCTCTTAATATCTCAGTTATTCTTGATGGAGCCTCATGTTTGGGCATTACATGTTCTGAATGTGGTACCTGGTGAGCAAGGAAGAGCTAGTTGCTTGTGCATCTGGCAACTACCTATAGTCCTTACTGAAGCCTTTATCTGTGGCACAAAGAGATGTTTAAGAAAAGCTGTGCCTAATGAGACATTATAGCCAACCTATGAACCGTGTTTCAGTTTGCCTGCTCTTAAGTGACTTTCATTGTCTCTGGGCATGAATGAGGGGAAGTGAGTGGCTCCTCACTGAGCATTTTACTAATGATTGATGTTCCTTCCAGATCATGCCTACAGTGACAGCACAGACATGGTGAAGATTATTGTGCAGACAGTTCAGAGCCAAGACCGAGTTCTGAAGGAGCTCTTTGGCCACCTCAGGTACACTATAGGCAACTTTCAGCATTTGTATCTTTGGGTCAGAACCCAAATGTTCCATTCACAGATAAGAACTTCTCACAGTAGTATTAATTCTTCTCTTTGTGTCTGTGTCGAATTTCCACTTTTTTCTTCTAAGATGGCTAATGCATGCAGTAGCAAGTGAGAGGAAAATACAGTAGCTTGTGCTGTTAGCAGCCAAGAGTTTACCTTAAAATCAGGCAGCTCTGCTCATGCTTAAGTTGGAATTTGAATCTTTAAAAAGAAAAAGAATAGTGTAACAGCTGAGAAAATAACAGTGGCTTGTTCATTAATTCCTCAAACAGCTCAAACAAAAAAGACATTACATAGATTTCAGGAGTCAGCAAAATTTTCCTTATTTTCAGCTGTGGCTTATGGTTGATAAATCCCACAGAGACAGTTGTCAGCTTGGGTACATCAGTCTACAGAGACTTGCATAGACCAAAGAAAATTAAAATGCCATGGTTGAGTTTCTATACTGTCTGTCATTATCAGGATCAATTTTTGGACCTGAGATAAGAGCTTGTATTCTTGGTATTAGTAGTAATGTTGTCTGCCCGCTTTTTTGAGTCTTAACCAGACAAAGAAAAATCCAGGGGACCTTCCAGTCTTGCACATTTTATACTTGCAGCTACCACAATGTTGAGCTAAGAGAAAGGGGTGTTCTCACTGAATTTTCCTTAAGTCTTAAGATGAGGCCACTTTCAAAAAGCTCTTTGCCACACAATGCTGGAATCAACTGTGTGTTTTGGTTTTGTTATAGCAAGCTCTTGGGCTGTAAGCAGAAGATTATTGACTTGCTTCCAAAAATTGAAGTGGCTCTAAATAACATCAAAGAAGCTGATAACTCGGTGATGCAGATGCAGGGCAAAAGACAAAGGGAGATATGGCATTTGCTGAAAATTGCTTGCGTAAGTAGCTTCTGGATTTTTTGCATTTCCTTCCACTGTAAGAACCAGGGGACATTAAATGAAGCTGTAAAGAAAGTAAGTCAAAACAAAAAAGAGGTGCTTCCACACAATAGTTAGTGTATTGTAGAGAAGGGAAGTTTGAGATGCTAAAAGTTCAAACAGATTTAGAGGGACAGGAGACAGATTCATGGAAAAGATGACCAGTAAAGGAATTCTTGGTCCCAGAAAGTCCTTGAATGGCAAACTGCTGGAGGCTGGAATACACTGCATGTAACATAGCATGACATGAGCTTTGCTCTTATGTTCTCTGAGTGTATTGCAGGATGTATACTGGGATAGGTAAACTTCTGTCTTCTCTTTTAAACTTATCACTGTGTTAGTATTTCTGCAAAAGTGAAATGGGTGCTTTCTCAAATAGTGTCAGGCGTTTGAAGAATACACTTGATTTTTACACATCATTTCTAGTGACTATACAGCTAAAACTATCTTGATTTCCACGTGCCAATGTTTAAGATCAGCTTAGGGAACATATCACAGAAAACAAGTTTCTTCTTTCTAGACTCAGAGCTCTTCTCGTTCACTGGTAAGCTCCAGCCTAGAAGGGACAGCCTCAACTCCAGCAGCCACGTGGGCCCCCCAGGGCTCTTCAGAATATGCACCTCACCCTCTTTCATCTATGGCAACTCCTGGAGATGGGTAAGAGCAACAAGGAAAGGATGCTGCTGCAGAGAGAGGAGTCAGTATAACCACTGTGCACATACACTTTGAAATCATGTCTTCTGCTGATGATGATCTCCAGTGCTCGGGGGCCCTGACCTATTTCCATATCTTTACCACATCCCATATGGTGGGCTTTGGATATGCTATGAGAGCATTTTAGAATACTAGATGGCTTCTGAAGGCAATGTTCAGTTTCTGACTGGTGTTTTTTTAATAAATTCCTTCTGTCCATACCACAGCTCTGCCCCAGGGCTGCAGCAAAAGGCAGACTTGGAACCAAAATGCAGTTTATTTTCATGCCCAAGCTCTAGTGCAGGTGCTAGATAAATCAGGCTATATTTAATACTTCTCACGGCTTAAGTACTAAGTCTTAATTGAAATGGAGGTCTGAAGTTGGAGTCATGAGTAATCAGTGTTTTATTTCATCCCTCCAAAACAGTTTCAGTACCTCGTATGTTACTAAAACTCCAAAACCTCAGGAGTTTCGATAGCTCTTTCTTCACAGACTTCCATGCTCCAATCCTGAGCAAGTTCCATATACCACTCTCAGGTAAAGCCTGTGACCTCCATCAGTTAGCAATGTGCACTTAATTTTTTTCATATCTCAGCCTGAGACAAGAGAGTTGACAGGAGCTGAGGGTTTTGGTGCTTTTTTTTTTCCCTTTTCTCAGTTCATTAGTAATTTTAATTCCAGTCAGCCTAACAGAAGAGCACCCCTCAAAGGCTGCTCAATGCTCAGTGTTCAGCAGTGCAGGCATTGTGGAGCAGTAGCAAGGCTTACAAGCACAAACATTTCACTTATCAATCCATTTGGCCATCTCTTTCTTTTTGGGACCGAAATATCGAAGTTCTGAAGATACACATTTTCTAAGCGTGCTTTCGCTGGAAGTCAGTTTTCTGAAACCTTTAGCTTCCTCCTTTCTGTCTGCTGCTGCAGGGCATATTCTATCTCCTCGTAATACAGGTTGATCACACTTTAATGAGTGCTTTCCTGAGGTGCTTTTGTGTGGCCTCAGAAATCCTCTTCAAAATCCTGGCTTCACTGTATGAGGCACTGTACAGAGAGCTGCAAGATGCAAGCCTTATGATGAATTGGCAGTGATTTCAGGCCCCTTGTACTCAGCTCATTCTCCATGTTCTTATAAGGCTGAATTTCTGAGTGGTTTGTGTACTTCCTCTGTAGGGAAGGAGAACAAATGGAGGCTTCTAGGGTGAGGATCTGCTGGATGCTACCTTGGGGCGTCTTGGTGTTTTACTTCTTTTCTTCAGTGCAGAAACTACTGATGTCAGTGTTAACTTTTTTTTATATTTGTCTTGTTATGCCTTTCCTACAGGGAAAACTTTGTTGACGTGATAGAGGAAAACCTGAATTATCTTGATCGCTTTAGCAGTATGTTGCAGGAGGCAAGAGAAGAGCAGAACAGCTTGACGGTAAGCTTGTTGGTGTGTTTCTGAGGACCTGACTGTCACAGCCACAACAGAGTCCTCTGTGGGTATGGAGTACTCCTAAACAACTCCTTAATTATTTGTGATTATGTGAATTGCTTTGGTTGGCAATGTGGTGTCTGTCACCTCCCTGGGCTCTGCTAACATGCTGGTCTTTGTGGAAAGCAGCCTGCATGGAGCCCTTCTCTGGTTATTATATTAAGCTCTCATTATAGTGAAAGTGGGGCTTTAGTGAGTCCTAGGAAGGCTTTTTGCAGAAATTGTTTTTTGAAATAGCAAGGCATGACAGAAATGTTGATGCAGTCTTAAACTCTGTTCCCAAGCTACCGATTGAGGCTGGTAAGTTACTGCTCAGATGGGCCCAGGAGGATGAAGAGCATCACAGAACACAAGGTTTCTTGAAAAGGTTCTCAGCTGATTTTAGGTCTGTTTCTTAGAAACACCAATACAGATATAATTAGGCAATCAGATTGACCTTTTCATGAAGGGGAAGAGTCAGTACAGCTTCTGTCAGCATCAGATTGCCTCAATTTATTTTTCAGATTGCCACAGTCCTGTAGGGAAGTCAAGGATCTCTGAGGAAGTGAGATCCACTGATATGCTCTGGCTTGGATTTTCAGAAGCTACTTACAGTGTCTCTTCAGGGTTAGCATCCATTCCTGTGGGATAAAAAGTTGAAACTGTTTATCTGTTATAACTACTGGAATAAGGAACAGAAGGTTGGAGAAATGAAGGTGGTTTGCGAAATGGAATTCTGAAAACTTTGAAAAATTTTAATTTCTAGCCATTTTAATGTTCTGCTCTTTATGAATTATAGTAAACAGTGAACCAAGAGTTTACTGAGTTGCTGAGGATGAATTCCGTGAAAACTTAATAGCAAATGAAAACTCATTAGCAGAAGTTGATCTATCTGTTATTCTTACCTATTTTTCTGTCATCTCCTGCATCTCAGCCCATAGTGCAACATCTGACTCTGACATATTTTAACCCAGAAAGATTATTCTTTCTTGTGGAATCATGCTCTGCCCATCAGTACTTGATTTGGTTACGCTTGATTCCTTTCCCATTCTCCTTGTATCATGACACAGAAGCTAAACAACAGGAAAGTAGCAGAAAATGAGATTTGTCCTCTTAATGTCAATCAGAAGAACACAAAAGAAAGAAATCACTAAGATCTTTTTTCTCTATTTTTGCGTAAGCATGGCTGGGAACCTTTTTTTCTTACGTTTGTGTTTCTGTACTGCCTGTATGATCACTAGGGCTAGAAACAGTAGGTTGTGTACAGACATAGCATCATTCTCAGTGCAAGGCAGCCTGTGCCACGCCTGAGTGCTATAATAAGTGTGGGGAGAGCAGTGCAATCACAGTGAGCCGTGTCATGAAACGGTGAGGATTTTTCAGCTGAGGTGGAATGATTATCTGGAGGATAGAGAGGTGCTAGATAGTGAATCTTTTGTCTCCACTTCTCAGTGTTTTTTCCTTGCTTCCTCTTTCAGAACTTCGACTGGAGCTGGCTGAAGTAGTCCCAGGAGCTGTGCTGCTTCCTGCCTGTGTGCAGACAGTTGGCGCAGCCCCATGCCACGTGCCCCATCGCCTCTTGGTTTGGTCATATGGATTGCCCAGGCTGTGGGGCCAGCAGCAGATGTATGAAACTGGCACTGTTTTACAGACCGTGGCCTCCTTGTGCCTTCAACACAGAGAGCACTCTGTAGGGCAGGGACGCGGCACGCCCTGCATCACCCTGAGGAAGCAGCCACCATCAAGGGCAGCACCCTTGTCCGGAGCCGTGCCTACAGTTGTGGAGGGGATGAGGGTCCTGGAAGGCCCCCGCGGGCCCTGCAACAGAGAGCGAGGGGAGGCCGGGGCTGGCAGCCGCGGGGCCCAGCGGAGCGTTTGCAATGCGTCGACGGGTGCGCGTGTATTTGAAGCAGATTTTATTAATAAACGCGGTTCGTAGGCTGCGGCGGCCTTGTTGGGGGCGGGGCGGCGGTCGCGTGACGTCATCAGGGAGCGCCGAGCGGCGCTGGCTCCGCCGCCGCCCTGCGCTGGGCCTCTACCGCACGTGGGCGCGCGCCGGGAGGGGCGGGGCGTCGCGGCCGTTGGGCCTGGTTCGCCGGGAGGGCGCGGCGTCTTTCGTCTGCGGGTTCTCCCGGGCCGCTCGGAGCCTGGCAGGACGGTCGTGAGGTGGGCGCGGGCCTCCCGGGGCCGGTCCGCCAGGTGAGAGCCGGAGTGGAGGTGCGCAGGTTCCGAGGCGCGGTTCTCTGTCGGAAGGAGGGATTCGCGAGGCGGGGGGGCGGGTCGGGCCTGTGCGGTGCCGAGCTGGAAGGCGTGAGGACCGCGGTGCAAAGGCCGAGGGTTTCCCTCCCCTCGGGAAGGGGGAGGGAGCTTCCTCCCACCCTCCCTCAGGAGTTTGTCTCACAGGTGCTGCGAGAATGACCATGGCCCAGGCCGGAGCCGTGGTGGCGGCCGCTACGGGAGTCCTCGTCTTCTTCCTGTATGCCTCCATCCACAGGGTTGAGGAGGGGCACCTGGCCGTGTACTACAGGTAGCGTTCCTGCTGGAAGGCCTCCGCAGGTTTTTCTGACTGATGAGATTCGCAGCCCCCACAGTGCCCTGGGAGGGGATTGTTCCCTGCCGGCTTTTCCTCGGGGTTTTGCCCTGAGGTGGGCAGGGTGAGTTCTTTCTGCTTTCCTGCACCTATAAGGCATGGTTCTGTACAGAACCATTGCAGTCCTCGGTCTTTCTGATCCCTCAGTTGTTTTTCCTACCTCTGTACAAAGTAACTTATCTGCTTATAATTGGGATCTAAAAGTAGGCCTGTATCCTGGGCCTGCCTACAGCCTTGTTGCTCTCATCTCTGTGCTGTTGCCCTGTCCCAGGACAGCTGGGCACCTACCTGCCCCTCCCTGGCCCGGTGGTACTGGGAGCTTGCAGCTGCCTTGGTGGTTACTGGATGCTTCCTCTTCAGATTTTAATAAAGGAATGGAAAAATTCAGCCTCAGCCCTTCGAAGCTTTTTTCTGCCAGCCTTTCTGAATCTTTGGGTCACTTATGCCATTTAATCTCTTTTCTGTGCTTCATGTTCCTCATTTTGGCCCAATCCCTTTGTGCTGCTTTTTTCCCGTAATGAGTGTGTTGAACAACATGGGCCTTTGCAGAATGCTAAGCATTGGTTGCTCAGAGCTCTCCTCTGTCTCCAACTGACAACTAGCTGGTCTGACCACACAAGGGACTGCAGATCGTTGTCCTTCAAGTAAGGGGCTGTGCTGAATGCTCTATGGAAATCCAAACTGGTAGAATCACCAGCTGCTGGACTTTTCCATGGCTGCTAGTCAACAGCTTAGAAGAAAAAATTCTGTGTTCCGTAGACTCTCTGCAGTGTTGCAGTGATGGAAGAATTTAGTTATGTCTGGTATCTCTAAAAGTTAATTTCTCAAAACTGCTAAGTCACAACAGGCAAGTGTCTTCTTTAGAGTCAGCCATTTTATCCAGAAATTGTGCTGTTAATATTTTCAAGACAGATTGCTGCTTTGCACTGTAATGAATGAGGTTACAGGCCTGCAGTGACTCTGATGCAAGAAATATGGAGCAGGTGAATTGTGTAATTCACACTAATGTAGCTGTGACTCCTGGCATTTTGATTGTATTTTCCATTTGCTTGAATGTTTTCTTTTTCTATCTCTCTAGGGGTGGTGCATTGTTGACTAGTCCAAGTGGGCCAGGCTACCACATCATGTTGCCCTTCATCACCACGTTCAAATCTGTGCAGGTCAGTGTCTCTGAACTGCTGCCCTGTGTTAAACGTCAGCATTTGTTGGGCCTTTGGGTGCTTTGCTGCATGAGAATCTGCACAGCTTCTCTTGGAGCAGGAGATGCCTCACTCTAGGATATGATCTGTTTGTGGCCAGATTCCCAGGAAAGCTGCAGGAAGTAAGAGTAGGGAAATGAGCACAGCTGCCATTGTCTCTCCCAGAAGGCAGTTAGGACGAAGTCCGTTTCCTACTGTCACCTACAACTGTTACAAGGAAGGCAGAGGATGCAGTTTGGTTCTTTGTGCCTCTGTTATGGTTGTGACAAACTGATAGCAGCACGGTCTGCTTAGAGAATGGTGTGTGTTTCTGAGTATTGGTTATCTTTTTATTTCAGACCACTCTACAGACTGATGAAGTGAAAAATGTGCCTTGTGGAACAAGGTATGTTTTTTCATTGTATTTCTTCTGGTGATGAGTAGATGTGTTCTCTTGCTTAGTTTGCATTAATTGTTTATAGTGCTGTGATGCAGAGGCTGAAAAGTAAAAGCATAAAATTAGTTCCAAGCATAAGTGCATTAATTCCACTTGGAAATCAAGCAGGAGGTATTGGATCGAGTGCACTTTCTGGAATTGATGTTTGCATTTATGCCAATGACCTCCCAACTTTCCTTGTTTTCTTCCTTGCATTACTCTGGTCACCCACTGGCCTTTTTTAGTCTGCCTTCTGCTTTGCGTATTTCTAGCCAGAAGCTTGTGGTGAATATGAGTGCTGATTCCAGCAGTGGGCAAAAGTAAATGGTGAATGTAAGTCCTCCCTCCTGGTGGGAGATGATTTATTTAAACAACAGATCAAGAAATAAGTTTTCTGGAATTACTGTGGCATTTTCTGGAATCAGCATTTCACCTGACCTAGAGAGTATGTCAGAATATAGTAGCAGCCTACCAGAGGTGGCACTTGCCTGCTTCATAATTAAGTTGATTTTTGCATTGTTGAAGTAAGCGAAGCAATAACAGAAGGAGAGAAAGTTGGGTTGTGTTGCAGGTCTTGTTCTGTTGATTCATTCTCAAAGTAAAGGGATCACTGAATCTGCACCATCAGGATCAGCGAGAAGTGATTGTTTTTGTGTTTTCACTGCAAGGTACTTGCAATGCTTCTGTTTAGAAAAACAACTGAACACTATTAGTATGACTTGAATGGTGACACATAGCAACCCTTTTGAAATTCAAAGTTGAACGCTGGTGATGACATTAATAAAGCAGAGTTAATTTTGATCTGTTTTGGCCCTTGCTAACATGAGTTCTTAGAATATAGCAAATTGTGAGCATTGATTGAGCTTAAAAGTTAACATAAAAATCTTGTGGTACCTAGCAGGCTTTAGTTTAGATCTGAAGCCCTTTTCAGGAGTGTTTCTAAGTAATGCTGGTGTTCAGAGGTGTTACTTCTAGAACAGTTTTCTGCGTTTTCTTTAATGCCTTTAAATTTGTAGCATTTGGAATCCAAGTCTGAATCTGTTCCACATCAAAATTTTGAATCCAGATTTCTCTAATAAAATATTAGGAAAAAATCGGTAAAACAATATTTTATAAGTAATGAATTGATTCAAATCTGAAATTTCACTGTCCAGGTTTAAAGTCTATTACAAGAAAGGGTCCTGAATGCTTAAAGTGCTGTGATCGTGTACTAAACCATTAGACTGCAAAGGCTGATCTTTCTCTTCTGCTTTGTTCCTATTCTCTGTATTCTTATACATTAGGAAGTTTAAAATGGCTGCGTGGGTGTCCCATCCCCAATTTCTATCCTGCATATACCACTCAAATGTGACAGTGTCAAATGGATATGTTAAATACAGATTTTAAAATGCTTTGGCACCAGTTACATGTTTTTCATAAAACAGCTGTCAGCTCAAGGACTAAAAATATTTCATTACAGCAGGTACTATTTCATTAAGCCATGATGAAAATCAATTATGTGATTACCTCTAGTATTTGAGGTTTCTGACCTTCTTTGGCAAGATAATGTATGCTCAATGCCTTGGAAAGTTCAGCACTTTCCTTGTGGCGGGACTGCTGATCTCTGAAAACTGATGATCAAAGAGACCTCATGAAACTAGTTGTAGAAGAGCAGGGTATTCCGAAGAGCTGACTTAAGAGATTCTTCACTAGCTAATGTGCAATACAGTAAGCAGATTGAAATCATTCTCTACTGATATTTCACAAAAAAACTAGGAAAGTAGCTTTCTTCTTACAAACTTAATTGGAAAGGCTCATGCTAAATTTTGCACGGGATTTACCATGTTAAGGAACAGTAAATAGCCAGGATGCTAAGTGTTGATGTTGCCCTAGTATTGGATGTTTACTTGCAAAGTGTGGGTCTTGGGCTCCTGCTGAAGATCCCTGGCTGAAACACCAACACAGCACTACAGGACTGCTGCTGTGGGACAGATCCCCATAACTGGTCATATGGAAAAATGCACTGCACAGATCATAAGTGGACGTGTTAAGTTAGTCACTGTGTCTCTAAACAGACTAGATGTAATTACAAGTTTTGACATACTGTCGTTACCCAGCCTGGTGTGGTTGTCTTTGTAGTCTAGCAATGAGCTTTGAAGGTTGGCTTTTTTTTTTTTTACAGCCTCTTCTGTGGCAATATATTTCAGTTCTTCCTTTGTTTTCTCCTGGCCAGGCATTAGCCCAAATGCTGGAGTGTATGAGTCTTTCTAAAAAGTGCTGCTGAAATGCCTGCTGGTGTATGTCTGTCTCATCTAGTATCCCCTGTATGTTTTCATTTTGTCAATAAAACTAGGGACAGTGCTGATGTGAGGACCTCAGGGTATGTTCCAGTCCTATGTATTCTAAGGTAGAGGTCAGAAATTCAAGTGTGAGAAAGGCTGTGGAAACTGCAGTGGAGAGTCTTAATCACTGGAGATCTCCCTGTGAGAGCTGTGCAGCGGGGGTCATTCAGCACTGCATCGGGCAAGAAGACTGCTTTTGTAAGTGGGGATGTTCAGAGTGGTAGTGAGCTGCTGAAATGGAAGGAGCTTTGTCTCAGCTGGCATTTAAGTTGTGTCGATACCAAAGTGAAGTGTCTAGATTACCATCTCAATTCAGCACACAGTGCTTTGCCAAAATAACTGCCCTAAAACTGTCCAGGATGGTTTTGCTTCTAATATTCCCATCAAATTGATAGACACAAAAGATCCCAGTGTTAAGATGTGCAGCATTACTCTTGCAGGAGATTGTGGTGGAAGAAACCCTTGCTCTGTGCTTTACTTCCTTGTCAGGATAGCTAGATGATACAGGATGATATCTGGGTTTCCCTGTGCTATTGGACATATCATAAGATGACTGGAACAAAGAGTGGGATTCAGGTTCAGAAAATTCATGTTCAGAAAATTCCTAAAAATGCTGTTTGAAGTTGCTTGGAATGAGCTTGGAATTTTCTCAAGCATAGAAAGGCAGAGTACAGAATAAGTAAGGTGGAGAAAAATGTACATTCCATGCCATTCATAGAAGCATCAAATGGCTTGAGTTGGAAGGGACACTAAGGATCATCAGGTTCCAACCCCCCTGCCATGGGCGGGGCCACTAACTTCTAGGTCTGGCTACTAGATCACAGAATCACAGAATGGCCAGGGTTGGAAGGGACCTCAAAGATCATGAATCTCCAACCCCCCTGCCACATGCAGGGCCACCAGCCTCCCCATTTAATGCTAGACCAGGCTGCCCAGAGCCCCATCCGGTCTGGCCTTGAACACCTCCAGGGACAGGGCATCCACAACCTTTCTGGGCAGCCTGTCCCAGTACCTCACCACTCTGTAAAGAATTTCTCCCTGACGTCCAACCTAAATCTCCCCTCCCTCAACTTAAAACCATTTCCCCTCGTCCTGCAGTTATCTACCCTTTCAAAGAGTTGATTCCCTTCCCCTCTGTAGGCTCCCTTTAGGTATTGAAATGCTGCAATGAGGTCACCCTCCAGCCTTCTTTTCTCCAGACTGAACAAGCCCAGCTCCCTCAGCCTGTCTTTGTAGTGCTCCAGTCCCCTGATCATCTTTGCGGCTCTCCTCTGGACCCTCTCCAGCAGCTCCCTGTATTTCTTGTACTGGGGGCTCCACACTTGGACACAGTATTCTGGATGGGGCCTCACAAGAGCAGAGTAGAGGGGAACAATCACCTCCCTGCTGGCCACCCCTCTTCTGATGGAGCCCAGGATACCATTTGCTTTCTGAGCTGCAAGAGCACACTGCTGGCTCATGTTAAGTTTTTCATCCATCAGGATCCCCAGGTCCTTCTCCACAGGGCTGCTCTCAAGGACCACTCCTTCCAGTCTGTATGGATGCCTGGGATTCCTCCGGCCCAAGTGCAAAATTCTGCACTTTGCCGTGTTGAACCTCATCAGGTTCACCCGGGCCCACCTTTCTAGCCTGTTGAGGTCCCTCTGAATGGCATCCCTTCCTTCCACCATGTCGACCACACCACTCAGCTTAGTGTCATCAGCAAACTTGCTGAGGGTGCACTTGATTCTGTCATTGATGTCATTGATAAAGATGTTAAAGAGCACCGGTCCCAAGACAGACCCCTGGGGGACACCACTCGTTACCGGCCTCCACCTGGACATAGAGCCATTGATGACCACCCTCTGTCTGCAGCCTTTCAACCAGTTTCTTATCCATCGAGTGGTCCACCCATCAAACCCACAACCCTCTAATTTGGAGATAAGGATGTGGTGAGGGACCATGTCAGAGGCCTTGCTCAAGTCTGGGTAAATGACATTGGTCGCCTTTCCCTTGTCCACCAATTCCATCACTCCATCATAGAAGGCCACCAGAGTGGTCAGGCATGACCTTCCCCTGCTGAAGCCGTGCTGGCTGTCACGGATCACATGCCCATTCCTCATGTGATCAAGCATGTCATCCAGGAGGATCTGTTCCATGATCTTCCCAGGCACAGAGGTGAGACTCCCTGGCCTGTAGTTCCCTGGGTCCTCCTTGCTCCCTTTCTTATAAATGGGAGTGATGTGACCCTTCTTTCAGTCATCTGGGACCTCACCTGTCAGCCACGACTTTTCAAATGTGATGGAGAGTGGCTCGGCAGCCACCTCAGCCAGCTCCTTCAGAACCCTGGGATGCACGCCATCCAGCCCCATAGACTTGCACACATTCAGTCTCATGAGGTGGTCTTGGACCTGCTCTGTCCTCACAGCAGGGGTGGGGATTTACCACCCTGGTCCCCACCCAGAGGTTTAGGGATGCCCAGAGCCCCATTCAATCTGATCTTGAATGCCTCCAGGGACAGAACATCCACAGCTCTGCACAGTCTGTTCCAGCACATCATCAGTCTCTCTGTGAAGAATTTTCCCCTGATGTCTAATCTAAACCTTCCTTCCTTGTGCTTAATACCATTCTCCTTTGTCATATCACTACCTGCCCAAGTAAAAAGTTGATTTCCCTCCTGTTCATAATATCCTTTTAAATACTGGATGACTGCTATGAGGTCACCCCACAGCCTTTTCTTCTCCAGGCTGAGCAAGCCCAGCCTCCTCAGCCTGTCTTTGTAGGAGAGGTGCTCCAACCCTCTGATCATCTTTCTCTCTGTGGCTCTCCTCTGGCCCCTCTCCAAAAGCTCACATATTTCCTGTATTGGAGGCTCCACACCTGACCTCAGTTCTTTGGATGGCGCTTCTTGAAGGCAAAGTAGAGAAGGACAATCACCTCCCTGTCTTGGGACCCTCTCCTTGGTCTTTGTAGTGTCGAACCTTACTAGGTTCACATGGGCCCAACTTTTTGTCTGGATGGCATTCCTTCTAGTTTGTCAACCACACCATTCAGCTTGGTGTCATCTGCAAACTTGCTGAGGGTGCACTCGAGCCCATTGTTGATGAAAATGTTCAAGAGCACCAGTCCCAAGACAGATCCGTGCAGGACACTGCTCCTTACTGGCCTCCGCCTTGACGTAGTGCTATTCATCACAACCCTCTTGTCTATGGCCTTCAAACCAATTCCTTATCCATCAAATAGTCCACCCCTCAAAACCGTATCTCTCCAATTTAGAGATAAGGTTGTGGTGGGGGTCCATGTCAAAGACCTTGCACAAGTTCAAGTAGATGACATTGATCGCTTTCCCTCTGTTCGCTGATGCTGTCATTCCATCATAGAGATCCACCACGTTGGTCAGGCACAACCTTCCCTTGTTAAAACCACACTGGCTGTCTTGGATCACCTGTTCATCCCTTATGTGCCTTAATGTGCCTTCCAGGAGGATCTGGTCCATTATCTTCCTAGGCACAGAGCTGAGGCTCACCGACCACCCCACTCTTTGCCAGGCCCGCGCTCCTTTAAATCACAAACTTAATCAGGACGTGGTCACTGCAGCCTAGGCTGCCTCAAGTCTCAATGTCTTTGATGATCTCCTCTGCATTGGTGAGCCCCAGATCCAGCAGCACTTCACCTCTGGTCACTCTATCCAGTACTTGAACCAGAAAGTTAGCATTCATGGACTCCGGGAATCTCTTGTATCTCTTGCGGCTCACCATGTGGTTTTCCCAGCAGATATCTGGGTGCTTGAAATCTTCTTCTGCAATGAAGGAAGAAGGCATTATCAACAGGCTCCCCTTGATTGAGTGGCATACATTAGCCCTTCCTGTTTCTCTCTCTAAACCACAGGCTCTCAACCGGCTCCTCACCATTTCTGAGAGGGAACTCCTCACAGAATATCCGCTGTTTAACATGGCAGGCAACTCCCCCATGCTTCCTACCTAGCCCATCCTTTCTGAAAAGGCAGTATCACTCTACAGCGGTATTCCCTCTATGGGAGTCATCCCACCATGTTTCTATGATAGCAACTGGATTGTAGTTTTCCTATTACAGAGGCTGCCCTGCTGCTCGCAGCGGGTGTTGTCTGCTGGCCTTGTTGTCTTGCCTTCATTTTGCTGGCTCCAACTTTTGATAATTGTGACTGCGTTCCTGTCTGAAGATATTTCCCGTTTGTTGGCTGAATAGGAGGTAACAAAGTTAAGTGAAAGTTGCTTTACAGGCTTGCTAGAAGAGGCTTTTGGTTTATGCAGAGAAGAATCAGTCTGTACAGAAATGGGGTTTACTGACATCTGATTGCAAAATGCTCGAAAGGTTAGAATTGTTCTGGGTAAAAATTAACTGCAAGTTTCTAACTAGAATTTACTAAAAGAGTAAAAAGGACAACTTGGCTTTAAATGCAGACCAGTATTAGCAATTTCAGTAATAATTTGTTAACTGTCTTTTTTTGCTTCCAGTGGCGGTGTTATGATCTACATCGACCGAATAGAAGTTGTGAACAAATTGGCACCATATGCAGGTATATCCAGTTCTGGCTCAACAAGCAGTACTGTGGCTGCCTTCACCCTCGGGCAGCTCTGTCTTGGTTTGCAACACCTTCCATTATCTGTGGCTTGTTGCCTTTATGGTTCCCAGTACTTAGATTCATGCCAGTGCCTGGCAAGCCTTTGAAAGAACCACAGATTTGCTGAGGTGAAATCAAGTTCTAGGACTGCTTCCCTGAAGGGTTTGACATGTTAGGCTGCTTGTGACAAGCACTCAGGCAGTCCTCCTTCTTGGAGCTGAAGCGAGGCAGACCTGTGAAACTCAGTACATATGGCAGAGCTCTCAGGTGCTTGCCTATTCAGCTGATGGGGAAGTTACAAAGGTAACTCTAATCTCAAAGGTAACTCTCCCATGTAGGAGTCTCTTACATTCTTAGTTCCTCAGCTGCCAAACCAAAGATGTAGACAGCTTTTTTTTTTTCTGTAGCATAGCTTAATGCAAAACCCTTGTTATTGATGCACTGTTTGTGTTGTAGTCATTGTTCATGTTGTAAAGTGGATATGATGCTTTTTTTTTTTTTTTAACTTCGTATAGCATCTGATCCTACACATGTAAGTTCTGAATAGGTTTTACTGTTCCATTTGGTTAGGCAGATCAAATAAGGAGCATGCAGTATGTCTTACTGTAGTGACTGAGCTCTTTGAAATAGTATAACGCAGCAGCACTGATGGAAAGGATCTCTCTACAGGTTTCTCCTTTGACATCTGCTCGCAGCAGGCATGTTGCTAACAGTTGTCAGGGCAGCTGGGACTCTGTCCAGCCAAGTCCTGAAATGTGCCAAGAAAGGAGATCATCCATCTCTCTGATACCTTGTCCTAGTGCTGCACTGCTTTCCCATTGTCACAAGCTGTCACTGTGAGGCAGAGGCACTGCAGAAAGCAATTAATGTCAGCAGAGGATCACTGGCTGCACTGCTGTTATAATAGTTCTCTTCTTTCCTCAGTGTACGATATTGTGAGAAATTATACTGCAGACTATGACAAGACCTTGATCTTCAATAAAATTCATCACGAGTTGAATCAGTTCTGCAGTGCCCATACTCTCCAGGAGGTTTACATTGAGCTGTTTGGTAAGTGGATGACAGCTGCACGCACCCACCAAGATCCGTGTAGTCTTCCTGTTCTGTGAAACATGCTACAGCAGTCTCCTATGAGCAAGCAGCTTCCATATTGAAGTTGCAGTCTAGA
Organism: Perdix hodgsoniae; assembly: GCA_035772895.1. NCBI lineage: Eukaryota > Metazoa > Chordata > Aves > Galliformes > Phasianidae > Perdix > Perdix hodgsoniae. The sequence goes on from JAPSGF010000204.1 coordinate 168,923, forward strand.
AACCAGCTCCTTAAATATTTGTGTGCTGCTTCTCTTGGAATTTTACTCTCTAATGATTCAGAATTCTCATGTGGAGATTTGATTCCAGTTCTTTTCTGCTCAGGGCTGAATTCTGGATATACAGAGTGTGTTGTCTGCTGCTGTGCCTGGAGTCATGCTTGTTGCCTTCACTGTGATGGGTCTTGTTCTTTTCAATTTGTTCTGTAGCTGAATTAATTTCTTTGCTTTAAAAGTTTCTTTCTGACTGTTAGAAGCAAGGGGCTGGAAGGGAGATGCTTGCAGTTCATTGCACTGCCTTAATTTCTTCACTAGGGGGTATCACCCATTCAGGAGTTAGCAAATTTGGCGTTCTGCTCCTTGGAGTGGGTGCATACCTATGTCTCCAGAGTTGTAACATCATCTTGTTCCTTCTTGATTGTCAGAGCAGGAGAAAATAGATTTATTATTTTGGAAGGTAAAAAGCTGTCAGACTTCTAATGTTAGGAAGCAGTAAATCTTTGAATGCTGTACTCAGACTTGCAAAACATAAATAGTCAGAGAGGTGTTTCTTGGTAATGCATGCATTTTAATTTCTTCACAACAGTGTATTCCAGTGGAAGGACCCTCCTGGAGCTTGGGATTAACAAAATATGTTTTCTCAGTAGCAAGTATTAGATTCTGTAGGTCCTTCAAGAGCTAAGGCAGAGCTCACTGCAGTCAATGGAATTGACATGGCTCTGGTAGGGTAGGGCAAACTTCTGCATATGTTTCCTTGCTGAAACAATGAGATCCATATGCCCTCAGCTCTGATGCCATGTGTCAGTAGTTGAATTTTTCCAGAGGCACTATCATGTGGTTCTTACGGCTCTGTCCTTGGGAATATTTTCCAGGGAGTATAAAAAGGAAAGCAATGTACAGAATGATTTCAAAAATTCTTTTTTTCTTACACCGTGGAAATGTCTCTTCAAAGCTAGCTGAATTGCCATCACACAATGTATATGAGAAATGGTGACAAAAGCTGTGTGATCTCTCTTGTCCCTCCACAGATCAGATAGATGAGAATCTGAAGTTGGCCCTGCAAAAAGATCTCAATGTCATGGCACCAGGTCTTACCATCCAGGTAGGTTTATTGTTCGATAAAAGATTTTTCTTTTTTCACCTCTAATTCATTCACCTTCCAATGGATCAATGAGATTTCTTGCTTCTGTTTTCCACTTACGGTGAAATAGTTGTGCCTTTAAGTGAGGTTTGTCAGCTGAAACCTGCCCATGTGACAGTTACCACTTCTAAATGCTGTTATTATGTTGAGAGAGATGTACAGAGTTTAATCCACAAAAAGCAAGAAAATGTTTTTCTTCTAACTGCATTTGGCACCCCTGTATAGCTCCAGCGTGCCAGCATAGTTTATATAAGTATAGAAGAAAAGAGATCTCTGGCTGCATGTGGGGAAAGAAAAGCTTCCCTTTGACAGCACACGAAGTGCTACAGTAAATATTGTATTCTTCTTCATGGCTTATTTGTACCGTCGCCTGCTCTGTTTTGACGAGTCAACCACCGGTATTGTCTTAAAAAAAAAAAAAAAAAAAAGATGTGGCTCTGCTCTTCCCAGTACTGAAGTTAATTTGCACTGTACGTTGCACACAAGTTTCTAGTGGATGAGCATCATCGGTCAAAATTATCTTTGTAGCATAAAAGGTCTTTCTGATCTCAGGGTGGAAGAAAAGCTCTCTGCTCTTTGCTAGGAAATGCTAATGACAAAACTAAATCTGATCTGTGACGTAAGCTGTCCTTTCTCAATGTGCCTTGCCCAATCTTTGCAGTTGGTCAAAAGATGAAGGATATTCTGCCTGCTTCAGCCCTGTCTTAGTTCACAGGACCAGCAGTTTGAAGATGCCCCATAACTTGTGAGGGAAGTGGTTTATCTCTAGTCCTTAAGAGATGGTGTGATCTCTTCCTGTGTATACTGCTTCATTTCAAATCAGAGCAGTGCCCTCATCTCTGGTAAAATTGCAGTTTGTTAGTAGCTCTTATGCTGTGTTCCCCACATTGCACCCAAAAACCTGAGACAGCCTCATTAGCCCCAGGATAGATGGGAATACACGTTGGCTTCACCCTGCTGCTGCGCTTTTGCCAGAGCAGCCCCAGAGTGGGGGTCTGGGCTTCATTGCCAGAGAGTAGAAGTGCCATTACAACATCAGCTTGCCTTCAGAGCCAGTTCATCATGATCCTTTTTTGCAAAGCTCTTGCTTAGCATCTTAGTCCCAACCTGTACCAGTGCCTTAGTATTTGAATATTAACCATATTGGTGATACAGAGTAATGCTTTCATGCAGTAGATTTTAAGCAGATTTTACCTTCAAATAGATAGAGTTTAAGCTAGAGTAAATTTTCCAAGATCAGAGTGTTTTGTCAGACTACAGAGGAATCTTTGCCCATGTTTGAAAAGCCATGCTTCTAGAGATTGATCTTTGATTTGGCGGTATTATGGAGATGGAAAGAATATATCCCTGTGCACCCTGCTGTGACTGGAAATTGCTTTGAGGTGAGCTTTCTGCGTGTAGAACCTCACCAGGGACTTGGAGAGGCTTTGTTCCCGGCAGGAGCCTAGAAAACCCTTTTGTTGAAGGACTGATTCTGATCTGATGTCTCAGAAATCCACTTGTTCTTCTTGTTCAGAGGAGCAGTAGTTGTTCCTAAGTGTCCTGCTCTGATGCCAGGCTGACTCTTCTTTCCAGGCATGGTGTCAGCTGATTTATTGCCATGGACTGTCTTAATTCACATCTCCCAAAATTTAGTCATCAGCCAGGTGGTGCACACAGGCTGGTGATCAGCATTGCCATGCGAATCACTCTTGGTGATCAGCAGCTGCATGCAACAGTTGTGTCCAGGTGCCACACATGCCCTGCTGCTCTCCTATGTCTGCTGCAATTTCTTGTTGCCTGGTTGCTTTTGCAAGCTTTTCTCCTAGAAAAGTAATTCCTGAGCTTGTAACTTTGCCTCTGTTTATAGTTCTTACTCCTGCCATTTAATTTATTTGGTCTGGTGAGCTTCTTTCTTGAGCATTATTTTGGAATCCATTGCCTGGTGTTGCTTGAGGAGCCATTCCACCATTGGGCTGAAGAACTAAGCTTCTAACAAAGCTGATGAACTTCAGAAGTCTTCTGCAGCCCCTGCTTGATCACTTTATTTTCTTAAAAACTCGAGAGATAGGAAATACAAATATAAAGTGACTGTTGCTCTTCTGTGTGGCACAAGAGGATTGGAAACTGCTACGTGTGGTCTTGGATTAATATGAAGATGTCTTCATGAAACCGGACATTTCTTAGCTATACATACTTCATCAAAATGTTTCTAAAACGAACGCACTTTTTTTTTATAGGCTGTGCGTGTTACAAAACCTAAAATCCCTGAAGCCATCCGAAGGAATTTTGAGCTAATGTGAGTAGCCGCACCTAAAACTTCCATATTGGTTTTGAGGGTTCAGCATGAGCATAATACAGTTAGAAAACTCTTACCTTTTGCTCAGATGGTGAGAAGTGTACTCTGCTCATGCTTGTGCATGAGGTACATTTCCTTCAATCCACTGACTTAAACAGGGCTAGTTGTCACTGCTGCAAGGGAATGCTGCTAACATCTAGCTGCATCTTTTCCCCCAGTCCTCTTGTGCCCTTGTTTGCTGAACTGTTATCCAGCTCTCTTTTCATGAGATTGTTTCTTGTTTTGCAGGGAGGCTGAGAAGACTAAGTTCCTCATTGCAGCCCAGAAGCAGAAGGTAGTAGAGAAGGAGGCAGAGACAGACCGGAAGAAAGCGCTCATTGGTATGTCTGCATACTTGGGCTAGAGGCAGTTTCCATTCTTGCATCCCGTGGGAAACCAATTTCAGGACACTGTCTTGATGGAAGCTGTGCCAGCAGTCAGTGGAAGATGTAGAAAAGTTTTGATGCTGCTGTCTTCCTCCCAAAGCTGTGGAGCAGTGTCTTTGTCTTACAGCAAGGCTGCTTTAGAGAAGGTCAAGAGTTAACATCTCTGCCAGCAAAACTGGGCTTTAAGCTAAATGCCCTTAAGTAAGAGGAATCACACTCGTAAAAAGAACATTGACCAGTTCTGCTCTAGAAGCACCAGAACTGTTTTCTTTCTTAGAGCACAAGGTGGCACCGAGCTGTACAGAACCATAGGATCTGAGCAGAAAGGGAGGCAGCAGAAGCAAATCACTTTTATGTCTGTGACAAAGGGCTGGGGTCAGATTGCTGATTCTCAGGCCTTGCAAACCATGTGTCTGAGCTGAGCCTGTTGTGATTGCAGAGGCAGAGAAGGCTGCCCAGGTGGCCAGGATTCACTATCAACAGAAGATTATGGAGAAGGAAACAGAGAAGCGGATTTCTGAGATTGAAGGTAACTGTGGTGCTAGTGTGGTGCTGGGGTTATCTTTCAGCTAAGAGTGGTGGCAGGTAGAGAAACCTCAGAACCAAACTCACAGGTAGTACTGCCCTACAAAAATAACAGAGGCCACAGTAGTACCTCTCCAGGGGGCCACAAGTGCAGGTCCCTGGCCAGCCAGACTGTGTCACAGGTACACCAAGGCCGGCTTGTCCCCGTGTAATAGGCTTACATGCTTGCTGTGTTGTGCTCGTTCACTTGCTGATTCTTCTTTTCCTGTATTAGATGCTGCATTTCTAGCAAGAGAGAAGGCAAAAGCAGATGCAGAGTACTACACTGCTCTGAAGTTGGCTGACTCCAACAAGGTGAGCACTTCAAAGCTGGTCAGAAGGTGACTTGCTTAATCTTTTCCACTGCACTGGAGACAAGCAGGCACGTGAACAGCATGAGAAAACACTTAATTGAGCAGCTCACATCTCAATTCCTAAGAAGTAGCTACCTGAGTTGAAATCTTGGTAATGCAGAAACTTGTCTCTTAAGTCTCTGTTTTCTTCTTTTCTAGCTGAAACTTACCCCAGAGTATCTGGAACTCATGAAATACCAGGCAATAGCTGCAAACAGCAAATTGTATTTTGGTGACAGCATCCCCAGTGTGTTTGTGGATTCTTGTGCCTTCCAGCAAGCTGATCTGAGGACTACCCGAGAAACCAACCTTCCTCCTCAGGAAATCCAGGAAAGCCCTGCAGACAGCCACTTCAAAACAAAGGGAAATACTGGCTGACAGAGGTGGAACAGAACCCACTGTAGCTCAGCAGCTCTCCCAGCTGTGAATGGGGATGTTGCCCTGTGTTTGATGGGGCAGATGCAGCATGTGCGTGGGCATCCTGTCTATAGTTGGCAGTTGAGTTGATTTTTCTTCTAGCAATGAATTGCAAGCACTCTGCCTCACTTGTTTCTTCCCTATAAAATTGGTGCTTCCAAATGAGGGAATATCCTGTACTAACAAACTTACACTGGAATATTACAGGACAGACACCAGGAAAGCCTTCCACAGTAGGTGCAGTTATTTAGCAAGCATTATCGTTGAGGTAGGAGATGTGGCTTTGGAGTGCTGTATGGCTGCACGCTATTTCCCTTCCCTGCTCCTTGCTGAGGCCAAGGAAAGAGTTTGCCTTCATCTTGCTTGATACAGCTTCACTTTGTCGACTCCATGCTTCTATCAGTATGATGTAATTCTCTTCAAGGATTCTGTGTTGGTCAGCAGAGACTCCTGATCCTCCTCTGGAAGAGACTCTGCCAAGCAAGGAGTTTGGTGTGGAATAGATGATTTAAATAGGATCTGCATAGCCATAACCTTTTCTGTTCCTGTAGGCAGTGAAACTAGATAATGACTCAGAGAAAGTAGTCTCAGATAGGTTTCTGTAACACTCCTCCAAGCTAGAGCCCTGTGCTGGCTGGCTACAGCATGCTTTGCCTGGATGACTGGGTCTTGCATTGCACTGTAAGCCAGAATTCAGAGTGCTTGGGAAGAGGGGGTCCAGCACTATGAAATCTGTGCTCAGACTGCAGCATCCCTCTGGGTCTTTTCACCATGGAAAGAGTGCTGAATTTCCACTGTTTTGCCCTGCTGCGAAGTGAGGAGAGAAAGAAGAGCAACAAGAGATGCGAGGCATCCTTGAGCCAGAGGGCAGGAGTCTTTGTGTTACCTTGCTCCTCAAACATTCTGTTAAGGATCACAGTCAGTGACTGATACAGCCTGCCCAAGCCCAGTGCTGCCACACGCTTCCCATCTCACTTCTGCAGTTTCTTCTGCTCTGCTGCAGATTGTGATTCCTCAGCTGCAAAGCCAGGGAGACATCACATTTACCAGTGATGCAGCAAAGGTGAATTTGTTCCTATAATCTGCTCTTCTACTCCACGTTCTGCCCATTTTTTCTGAGGTCTGTTTTTTGTGTTCTGTGACAATCTCAGAAGATGCTGGCAAGGACCTGAGCAAGAAAACCACATCCCAGCTTGCATTGTTGCCGCACTGCCTGCCTCTTAATCTGCTGCAGAGCCTGGCTCTTTTCCATGCGCTTTGGATACCTGGATGTTCTTCCTGCTTCCCTGTCCCTTGCACCATCTTACCTTATGGCAAGGGAAAGAAGTTGCTTTGTTTTTGCAAATCCAGAATCAACAGCTGGAACTTCACATCTGCTAATGATTTCCCAATCACTGTGTGCACATCAGTCCCATTTTCCCTATCTTGCATGGCATGTTTGACTTAAAGGTCTGCAGTGTCTCTCCTTGAGGAAGTTCAGTAACATACAGTGCCTTACACTTTCTCAGCTCCTGCCTGACTGCCTTTCCTTCATCTCTGGGGGAGAGCAGGGATGTTTTGACCTTTTCCTTCCTCCAGCTGTTTGCAGACTCCCAGTATCCAGATGGCAGCATGTTTTGTAGCTGTGGTGATTAAAATGTCTCCTGGAAGTATTCCTGGATTTACAGGACCCCCTTTTTCCTGCAGGAAGGGCTGTGAGGAGCCAGTGAAGCCACGTCCCTGACCTGCTAGCTCCTTGCTGTTTCTGGTTTGTAGCACTGACTTTACAGCAGAAAGGCAGCCTCTCCTTGTTGCAGCAGCAGCCATTTGGATTGACTTTTAAATACAAGCTTTTTGAGATCAGAAGCTTTTGATGGTGTTGCCTACAGCTCTGCTACGTGCTGACATCAGGCCACAGGTGGGTTATGCCAGCCTGGAGATGTCCAGAAGCAGAGGCAGCAAGGTATCTTGAGAAGCAATACTAAGTCATAGCAACGACCCCGTGTGGGGAGAAGGGAAGCTGGTGCAGAAAATGGTGAGCTTTGGCCCTAGGCAGCATTGTCAACCCATCTCCTGCCACTGCCCAGATGGGAGAATGTTGCTGTGGTTCAGTGTCGTCCTGTGGTCAGAAGTCCTGCAGCAGTGTTTGCATGGGGCTCAGTGCTGTGTGCAGGAACCTCTCCTGTTCGCATCTGCTTGCTGTGCTGTCAGTCCCAGCATACTGAGCAGGTGTGAGCAGTGAGGTGCTGCCTGTCTGCAGTTGGTAGACATGGCCTTGGATCCTGGTCAGGGCTACAAGAGCAGAGAGAACGTGGGTTTGAACTTGTTTTGCTCCTTTCTCCTTGCGTGCTCTTTTGACTAAGAGGGGTTTGCTACTGGATCAGCAGCACCTTCTTACAGGAAACATGATGCATATGTTCAAGTTTACATGCACAGTGTTCTTTTGATAAAAACAAAATAAAACTATTTTGATACCATTTCCTTGGTGGCTTTATGTATGTGTCTTATGGCTGGTGTTGCTGCCTCTAGTTGTGTATCTACCCATTCTGCTCTCAGCAGACTCAGTTTTACAGTGTGAGCATTTTTCCCCATCTTCCTTATACCCATGCTTTCTCACCAAGTGGAACTGGCACTGAACCCTACATGGGATGTCGCACACTGCCCCAGCACTCCCTCCTGCTCTCAGCCTTATGACACAACACACTGAGCACTGCTATCTTCAGTCTTTATTTGTATAAAAGTATTTGACCTACATTAGATAAAAAGTGAGGAGGACCAGTTCCACAGCAAAGGGCTCAAAACAGAAATTAACTGCTGGCTGTAGTAAAATGCTCCCGGAAAGTCATGTTTCAGAAGAGCAGGAGCCTGAGTGATGACTTCAGAGCGAAGAACCAGATGAGGACTGCTGCTGTGAAGCCAGGCCTAGCTTGATGCAGGGCAAGCACAGCATCCTTGTGTCACCTTAGTGTGCTTGGAGCCAGGAGCTCCCTGCTGCAGCCCCAGCAGGGACAAGGTGTGAGGGACAGGCCATCTTCACTATAGCAGGGCACAGGGCACCCAGTAAGGGCTCGGGTCTGGCCTCCAAATCAGAGCAGGCATCAGGAGGGACTTGGGGAGTGGGGCAAAGAGGAAAGCAGGAAATATCACTTCGGGGTTTTCCTGTGGGGAAGGGTGATTTTGGTAGTGTCCCTGCAACTGGTCCCCTGGCTCATGGCTGTCTAGGTAATCCATAAAGCTACCACGTCCATTAAGGCACAAAAATGTCTGTAAACATGGGCGCTGTCCAGGATGGCCAGTGAGCAATTCAAGTACCGGTGGCTCTGTGGTCCTCTGCCATCCTGCTGAAGTGCCAGGACCCACAGCTCTGCTGTTCTACATCACCTCCTGCTTGCTGGTGGTTTCAGGGCCACCTTGGGGGGGACCCCTCGCTGCAACAAGGTGGGGGTGTTGGTGGGCACCGCGTACCCAGGGATGAAATGGGGGGGGGGTATGAGGTGCGGTTTACCTGGGGCAGGGCTGGGATGGCACATGGCTGGAATGAGAGTGCCAGGGGCTTGGCAGGTGGAGCTGGCGGCGGCGGTTCTCTTGCTGCCATATTGCAGGGCTGGTAGGGGTGGGAAGGGGTGAGAGAAGTGAGGTGGCTGCCCATGCAGCACCAGCCACAACTTGCTCCCAGCACCAGCACCTTGGGACAGGTGGCAGCTACCTGCTTGGTTTTCAGAGCTGGCAAAGGCTTGGTGGGTGGCTTCGGCTTCTCCTGAGGGCCAGAGAAGAAAGGCTTAAGTCCCTCATTCACGTACCAGAGAAGGACCTGATCGTGTGACAGTGGCCTGGCTTTGGGGTAGAGGAACAGTCCTGCACTGGGAGGCAAGACACCACTGCCCACAGGACAAGGACATAACGTCCAGGGCATGAGATCTCTCAAGCTGAAAGGCTGCCTGACTGGAAATCCCACCCCCACCCTGGGGCTCCACACCATGCTCCTACCTGCAGAAGCGGGCAGCTGGGCACAAGGGGCCGGGCATCGCATGGGGCTGCCGTAGTACTGAGCAGCCTGGGGCTGCTGATGGTACAGCGGGACAGCTGGTGTGGCTGGGCACCTTCCTGAAAGAGCGGGTTGTTGAGGCCCGTGGCAGGTCTGCTGGAGATCCTCCTGTGGGACAAAGGGCCAAAAGGCAACAGCATTGCCCTCAGCTCAGCTTGCACAACCATGTCTTCACTCCCCCATAGAGCCCCTTACCCTTTCTGGAAGTACTTCTTCCCCTTGCCTCTGAGCAGCACAATGCCTCCACCGATCAGGATACTGGACAGCACCAGCACAGCCAGCACAGCTGCCAGGACCACACTGCTGGCACCTGCAGACAGACGGTCGGCATTGGAATGGGCTCTCCTGTTCTAAGGATGCCCAGTGGGACCCTGATACCACATCTCAGCACAAGACACTCTACCTGCCGTGAGCTCCAAAACTTTGTGCTGGCAGTATGGTGGTGCCCACCCCAGCTCACAGTGGCACTCCCGTTTGTGATTGCACACCTGAAGGAACAAGAGGGCAGTCCGGGCATGATGGGAGCCATTTCCCAGCAAAGGGTCAGGAGGAGCCCTGCTAACGTCAGCTTCAAGCCAGCACAACTTACCCCGTGGCCACTGCACTTAGCTGAGCAGTTCTTCTTGCCATAGACCAGGAGGTTCTGGCAGCGCCCAGCATAGCAGACCTGTGAGTGTGTGAGGGGCTATAAGCATGGCCCTGTGGCTGGGAGCCACCTCCACCTCCTCAGTTCATCCCTTCAGGGCTCACCATCTCCTCCCCACACTTGGTGCCAGTGGGCACCAACTGGAGGCTGCCTGTCATCTCATTGGCATCATTGCTGTCAAGAGCAGCTTTACACTTGAAGCGGCCAAGGGAGAGTGTGAAGAAGCCACTGCCAAGGGTGGGGCTGCTGGTGTCACTCATGCATAGCAGCGTGCCACACTTCACATCCCTGAGAGCAGAACAGTGTCAGTCCTGTGGAACCTTGGTGATGGAAACAAGAACAGCCACCCTGCTCCTTACTTGGGGCTGCAGGGCTTCCTCCCAGACTCGGTCATGCAGTGGAGGTTGCGATCCTGCCTGCTGTTGTGTTTGAAGCATTCATCAGGAGCCACCTGAGCTGCTGCAGGAGGCACAGAGCAAGAGGGTCACATGGAGCCAGAGCTGCAGCAAGCCAATGGCTGTCCCCATGCCAGGTCCTGCCTGGCCCTGGCCCCTCCCAAAGTTGCCACACCACCTCCACAGATGTGGCACAGTGCAGAGTTGCGGTATGTGGGGTGAGGATGAGGTGCTACCTGCGCCCCAGAGCAGGCGGCACTGCTCTGCATGCGAGGGGCAGGCCCCATTGTAGCAGTAGCCGCTGCCACCCTGGCAGGGGATGCCGTTCTCCTGGAAGACGTCCTCTGGACACTCGGAGCTGAGGCCGGTGCAGTGCTCAGGAAGGTCGCAGTCATTTTTGCTGGCCCGGCACAGAACACCAACAGCCTTCACCTGCACAGAAAGTGGGACTATCATGTCCCACCTGAAATGCTGACTGTCTGCACAGCCAGTGCACTGACAGAAAGCAACACTTTTCCCCCAGAATTGCTGGGTTTGGACAGGCAGCAGTCCTCAGGCTTTCCTGGCACACCAGGAAGACCTCAAGGAGCCATGAGACCCCGCCTAGTACCTTACAGTCCTGGCAGCAGTCACCTCGAGCACACTGAGCCCCCTCTCTCAGCTGGCATGTGGTGGCATTGCAACACCGGTCAGAGCACTCCTGTGAGGCACACAGAGAGACAGGGATGGGCATGGCCCTCTCAGACTCCCTGTCCTCCCACCGGCACAGTCGAAAATTTCACTCCATCTCAGCGAGCCTAGGGCATCAGCAGCTGTGGGACTGGGGCCCTGCAGGCCCAGCTCTCGAGATTTAAATGAGCTCTTGCATGAAGTGATTTTGATGAAGGAACCACCCTGGAGCCTATTTCCTGCTTACTATAGGCCAGGTCTTGAGAAGATGAAGCCAAAAGGGCTTGATTTTGAGCTGACACAGCCAAGCAGGCTCCAAAGGAAAAGGAGATGCACAGAGCCTGCAGTGACACCCAGAGACCTGACAAGTCTCAACTTTGTTTCAATTGCAAGATCCAGACGGAAAACCCCATTGCCATAGACCCATGCTGCAGAGAGAGAAAGCCTTCCCAAAAATCCCTTGAAAGACCCTCTCCTTCATTTTGGGGAGCTGCCTTGTCAGCAGGTGCTGAGGGCAGGGTAGCCACCACAGGCATGAAATGGTTCCAAGTCCAACCACAAGGCAAATGCATAGCATTGCTCTAGTCCAAGACACAGCAGCATCACCTCACTGCTTGTCTGGGGACCCATCAGGGACACAAACATCTTCTGTATGGATCACTGCCTTCCCCCAATTCAGATATGTGGGTCACATCTCCTTCTTTAGGATGTCCCAAAACTGTGCAAAATGGGGCACACATCTACATTAACAAAAACCTTCCTCAAGTTATTCTTCAGCCCAAACATAAGGAGCACAGGAAGAGTGAGTCAGGAAGCCTTGCAAAGCACAGTGGCAGGGAAGAAACAAGCACCACCCTCCCCAAGTCTGAGCAATAGTGTCTCAGATCTCTCTGAGCTACCAGACTGTACCTCTGGCCTGCCACAGTCACACTCCTCTCCCCGCTCTACAAACTGGTTCCCGCACACTGGCTCCCCATACAGCTCGTCTGCTCCAGGAACATTCAGCAAGCAGCCAGTCTTGGGGTCTTCAAGGAACTGCCACATGTCCTGCTCACTGCAGGTGCTGAAGAGTCTGGGGTAAGCCAAGCTGGAGGGGCACAAAACAAGGCAGAAATGAGAAGAGCTGGGTGACCAATGGCCCAGACTGCAGCTCAAGAACCCTTAGCAGATGCATATCTAGCTTTAAAGTCAGAGATAGAAATGGTGAGTATTCCTTCAGACCTGACCATCCCACGAGCTTCACTTCAGTTCTCAATAAACGCAATGCTGGAGAATATCTGGAAATACCGCAACCCAGGGCTGCTCTTTACTCTTTTTTCACACTTTCTTCTTCACTCACCTGATCTTTGCTGCCATAACACATCCTCCACGTTCTTTGCTGACAGGACAGTGGCAGTCAGCAATGTCTTCGTCATGAGACATTCCTAGGTTGTGCCCCATCTCGTGAGCCATGGTGGACGCAGCACCGATAGGATCCACACTGTGGTCCTGTGGAAGAAGCAGCCAAACATGGTGCAGATGGCTCCTCTCTTGGGCCTCCTGAGGCTTTTTTAGATGTTTTCTGCTGGGCCTTGCTGCTGCCTGCAATTCGTCCCATGCCAAGGGAGAATCATAGAACCATAGAATGGTTTGGGTCCTTAAGGGACCTTAAAGACCATCTGGTTCCAACCCCTGCCATGGGCAGGGTCACCTTCCATTAGACAAGGGTGCCCAAATTCTCATCTAGCCTGACCTTGAACACCTCCAGGGATGGGGCACCCACAGCTTCACTGTGACAACCTGTTCCTGCAGAACAGCTGGGGGATCAGACCCAGACAGCATGGGTTCATGTAAGACAGGTCCTGCTTGACCAACCTCATCTCCTATGATCGAGTGACCTGCCTGGCAGATGAGGGAAAGGTTGTTGACATGATGTATCTGGACTTCAGCAAAGCCTTTAATTACTGTCTCCACAGTATCTTCCTTAAGAAGATGGCATCATGTGGCTTGGACAGGTACACTCTTTGCTGGGCAAAGAATTGGCCGGAAGGCCAGGCCCAGAGAGTGGTGGTGAATGAAGTTAAATCCAGGTGGAGACTGGTCATGATTGGTGTTCCACTGGGGTCAGTACTGGGGCCTGTTCTGTTCAGTATCCTTATTGCTGACCTGAACAAGGGCATTGAGTGCACCCTCAGTAGGTTTGCAGATAACACCAAGTTGGGAGGAAGTGTCAATCTGCCTGAGGGTAGTAAGATGAACAGAGGGATCTGAACAGGTTGGATCACTGGTCTGAGGCCTACTGTATGAGCTCTAGGCCAGGTGCTGGGTCCTGGGCAGAGTGGCTGCTAAGTTGGGTGGAAGAGAATTTTCTGGAGATGCTAGTCAGCTGAACATGAGCCAGCAGTGTGCCTAGGTGACCAAGAAGGCCAGTGGCATCCTGACTTGTATCAGAAATCATGCAGCTATCAGGAGCAGGTGGTGATCATTCCCCTGCTCTCACCACTGGTGAGACTGCACCTCGAGTGCTGTGTTTATTTTTTAGCCCCTCACTACAAGAAAGACATCAAGGCCCTTGAGCATGTTCAGAGAAGGGCAACACAACTGTGAGGGGTCTGGAGCACAAGTCTTATGGGGAGGGGTAAGGGAGTGTTTAGCCTCAGGAAGAGGAGGCTCAGGGGAGACTTAATTGCCCTCTGCAACTGCCTGAAGGGAGTCTGTGGTGAGGTGGGCCTCTTCTCCCATGTAACTGGCAATAGGACTAGAGGGAATGGCCTCAAGTTGCACCAGGAGAGGTTCAGGTTGTGTGTTAGTAGAATTTTTTCTCCAAAAGAGTGGTCAGGTGCTGGAATGGGTTGCCTATGGAGATGATGGAGTCACTGTCCCTGGAGGTGTTCAAGAAACATTAAGATGTCATATTATGTGACATGTTTTAGTGGGGAAATATCAGTGGTAGATGGACATCTTCAACGTCTTTTTCAACCATGGTGATTCTATGATTCTATGATTTTATAATTCCTGTGCCTTATTTTTATAGTGAATAATTTCTTAATATCTAATCTAATGCTCCCCTCTTAGCTCAAAGCTATTCTCCTTGCCCTATCACTACACTCCCTGATAAAAAAGTCCCTCCCTAGCTCCGCTGTAGCTTGATTTAAGTAATGAAAGGCTTCTGTGAGGTCTCCTCAGAGGCTTCTCTTCTCTAGACTGAGATAACCGAAGACAAAATCTGTCCCCACAGCCTCTGAAGACCACCAGACTGGTCTTTCGGGGGCATAAGTCAGTAGAGATACAGCAACTATATTCAAATACTGCTCTCCATTGGTTCCCATGGCTGATTGTTCATGTTCCACCAACGGGATTAGGACCAAGTAGCAATTGCGAATCGAGTCTTGTGCTCATCTGACAGGTCTTCTCCCACTAGAAGCCCCATGTCTACAGAGCAGCTCTTGGAGGCTCCTTATGGCTCAGGTCCACCAGAGCCCTCATGGCATGCACCCAGGTGGCAGGACCCACCTGATTGACACCGCCCGAGTCCCTGGTGCACATAGCAAGCTTCTTTGCCAGCCCTACAGTCGTGTCATGGAAGTCTATACCCCTGCAGGAAGGAAACATGACCATGGGCTTGGAACCCATCCACTAGTAGGGCTGCAGGGAAGGTCTATCATCCAACCCATTACGTGATCAGCTGGACATTGTCGTGCTGCTTCCTCTTCAGTAGATCTGTCTCCCGCCAACGAAGGAAGTTCTCCAGTGTCTCCTCTGCCTTGCGACTGACAGTGATTTTGTTCCTGTTGTTCCACACCTCTAAGCCAGTCAACGCCACACGCAAGCCAAGAGGTTGATAAAGCTGCAAGGGGATACAGACCAGAGGGAGTGCTTGGACCCAAGTTGCACAGCAGAGTTAAGACTCCCACCTCCCTCTGGGACCTGTCACCAATCTCAGGTCACCCTAGCCACACAACAACAGCCTTTGAATGTTGAAGGCTGAGGGTTGTCCCTAAGGGAGAGCTGACCTACTTCTAATGCCCACTTTGCATACCCCATCAGTTGCTAGACATTCTGCTCCATGGTTGCCCACTTCATAGTGTGAGGTTGGCTTCGTTCCAGCCCTCTCCCAGCTTTGACCAGAGTGAGTACAGTCCTATGTTGGCCCTGGGGACTCTGGGCTCACCTTGTCAACGTGGTTGACGATTTCCTTCATTCGGTTCTGAACCCTGCGCAAGTCCTTGTACTTCCTGAACTAGGGGAAAGACACAGAGAGGTTCCCAGATCAGTTTCACCTCCCAACAGCTTCAGAAGAGAGTGGAAACCCACGCCCACCCTCTCTTACCTCCTCATTGTCCACAACCAGGACCAGCTCCACATATCGAGGCCCTCTGTGCAAGCGGGCGGATTTCTGGAACGAAGATGGAAGTGAGCACAGGGAAAGATTCAGGGAAAGATCCCTGTCACTGACCCTCCCATGGGATTTGTTCTAGCACTATACAAGGCCAGGAGCTCTTCTAGATGTGCTTTCTAATATAGCTTTGCCCAGGTGTTTCAGACATCTTCCAACATAACAGGAAAAGTCTCAGCCTGCTACGGCTGCAAGGCAGGAGAGAGGTCCTATGAGTCCCTGCATGGGATAAGGCTGGATACATGCAGGTCCATGGGTCAGTGTAAGGAGAGAGCATGGCCCAATTTCTCTCCCAACTTCACTGGCTGTAGCACTCTCGCAAACTACAGTGAGAAAAATCAGTGCAATCCCTAACCCAGCGATAGAGCTTCAGGGGTGCAGCAATCTTGGGGTCGTGGTCATACTCCAATGCAGCCTCCAGGCAGGTACTGCGTTTCATGCGCAGGTGGGATGCTCTGTACACTGCATGCTGGCCATCCTCATGCTCATCCAGAGGTTTCAGCAGAAAGATGGTCTCATTCACCCGGAAAAAGCCACTGCCAAGAAAGAGGACAGTTGTAAGGCCAGGGTGCAGACAACCTGGCAGAAACAGGCAGATGCCATGCATCCCCCTTGAAGGAGACCCTTTCCTGTCTGTCTGCTTCCCACTGAATCCATGGAGGTCAGCACAGTGGCACCTGGGGTCAATTAGGGCTTTTTTTTCACATTTTCCTCACTCCTGTTTTGTCACAGGTCCTACCTGAGCCCACTACAGGTGCTGATGCTTGCTGCAGAGTTGGCATGCCCCTCAACATGGCCTTGGTAAAAGCAATGGTCCTGCAACCCGGAAAAGAGGAGTGTAAAATGGTGGCCTTCTACAGTGGAGTGACTGCAATAGCAAACAAAGGAAGAGCAACCGGTCATCTGCCTAGCTTTCTGTACGGCTTTTCGTACAATCCCCACAACACTCCTGTTTCTAAGTTGGAGAGACAGAAGTTTAATGGAGGGATTACTTGGTGGATAAGGAATTGACTGAGTTTGGATTACATCCAAAGAGTTGCAGTCAATGGTTGAACATCCAAATGGAGACAAATAAGTGGTGTCCCTCAGGGATTCATACTGGGACTAAATCAATACTACTTAATATCTTCATTAGTGACACGAACAGTGAGATTGAGCACACGCTCAGAAAGCTTACAGATGACACCAAGCTGTGCAGTGTTGGAGGAAGGAATGCCATGCAGAGACACCTGGAGAGCCTTAAGAGGTGGGTCTGTGTAAACTTCAAGTTCAACCAGACCATGTGCCATGTCATGCACCTGGGCTGAGGTCCCTGTAGCTCATCACCAGCATCACCAGAGAGTGTAATGATAGGACAAGAGGTAACGGCTTTAAACAAACATAAGGAAAGTTTACATTAGGCATCAGGAAGGAATTCTTCATCCAGAAGGTGGTGAGACCCTGGCACAGGCTTCTCAGAGAAGCTGTGGTTGCCCAATCTTTGGAGGTGCTCAAGGCCAGGCTGGCAACCTGGTTTAGTGGAATATGTTCCTGCACATAGCAGGGATGCAGAGTGGGTCCCACCTCAGCCCCAGCAACACAAGAAGCAGTATGCCGCCTCCACACCACTGCCAGTACCTTTCTTGCCCCAAAAACTCCTTTTCCAGAAGTGACTCCAGCCCCATACCTGGACATCTGGCTTCACCGTGACCTCAGTGCCATCAGCCAGATAATGCGTCTCAGTGTAATGCTGTCCCAGCAGCTCCCTGCAGACCAAGACAGGGATGTCAGCAGCAGCTCCAGCTTTGGAGACAGGATGTAAAGTGCTTCTCCAGACCTCCCAGTTGGGGATTGTGCCAGCTCAGTGCCATTGCAGCTGCACTCACCTGTTCTTCTCCAGGTGCAGCAGGTAGTCCCTGCCCTCAGCATGGATACTGTAGAGGACACATTCCAGGTAGGTGTTCTGCGTGAGACAAAACAGCAGCACAAACCCACTGTCACAAGGAGCTAAGGAACAGAAGAGAGGATCCTGTTGCCCTGATCTCAATCCTGACCACGAATTACATGGGGTCTACAGGCAGCCCACTGGTGGGGAGCTATAGGACAGGGAGCCGTACTTCTCCCCGGCCGCTTGCAAGCTCATTCAGCAAAGATACAGGAAATCAGGCTGAAGCAAAGTACGCAGGCAAATCTCCAGCACATCCTGAGCTGGTGGGCAGGTCACAGCCATGGAGTGGAGTCAGCAGGGTTAGCTTCCCGTGGCTGACTTACAGCTGCAGCTGGCTGCACCAGAAACTGGGGTTTCCAACACATCAGCTCCTTTTTTGGGGCTGAGCTCAGTGCTTACTCACAGGCTGAACCACAAAGCTCTTCAACTGCCTTCACCAGCAGACTTCCTTATCTTCAGCTGATCTGACTTGCCACCTCGTGATTAGAAAGCAACATGATAGGGGCTCGTCTGCTACTGAGAGCAAAGCTCAGCTCCCCGTGTGTCAGTTCTCCCAGTGGCACCGCAGTGCCAGCAGAAGGGACTTCAGGACATCACCCTATGTTTGTTGAGACCTTTGCATTCACTCAGCCCCATGGGAATGCCACACTTCCCTGGGGTTGCTCCATGTGCCCTTCTGGGATGAGACAAGCATTCCTCCTGAGTGAGGTGTTCAGCTTAGCCTCAGGCCGACAGCATCTATCATCGTTACCACCATCATCACCGCCACCACCCCCGGGAACTCTGTAGGAAGCAGAGGTCATGAAAATTGCCCAAATTCTTCTCTCATAAGCAGTGTCCCCATGTGCAGTAGCCACAAAGTGGGGCTTTGCTGTTCTTGGCAGCTCCTGGGCCTCTCAGGAATCACAGAGGAACTGGGAAGGGGCCAGTGGGGCAGCACAGCTGCAACAGCCATGGGACGGGGCAGGGAGGAAGGTCTCCCATGCAGTGTCTCCTTCACCATCCCCATCCTTCTCCAGGCCCCTTCACGTGGGGAAGCAGGGGACCACAGCAAAGTGCAAAACTGCCCGCCAGCACAGATGGTGTCTTAAAATAGCATCACTCATCTCGTGGACTTGTTTGAATTTCTAGAGCAGGGAAAGCAGATGCTTTCAGGGAGTGGCTTTTGGAGCTGCTTTATCAATAAGGGTCTGAACCACTGAGAAACCTGCTGTAGAAAATGAATGTCCCAGACCTCTCATTGGGTGCTGAAGGCTTCTGCTCTACAACACAAATCCTCACTTCTACCTGAATTCCACTTCTTTCAAGATAATGAGGAACAGCCATCTTGGGTCGTGGCCATCGTCGCCAAAATGCCAAATCTCCAGAGTGAAACCCCATTCCCTCCCTCAGACTACGAGGTTTCTGAAAAAATAGCGCTTGTTTTTTTTTCATGTGGACTGCTGAGACTTTCTGATTCTTATTCCCCATTCCCAAGGGAATGAAGAAACAACTTCAGCAAACACAGCAAGAAAACGGCTTACCGGGACGGCCAGGCTCTGCACATTCCTGCTTAATGACAGACCAGATGTCACAGGATCAGTGACCACAAGGGGTGACCACGCCACAAAACGGCCAAAAGAAATTGTCCAGCATCACCCTCCCTAACAGTCTTCTCTGCTCTCCACTCCCATTTTGGCCAGAAACAATCCAGAAAAGATGTTACAACTTCCAGGTAATACAATGCAGCAAAACCCAAAACTTCATTCAGTACGGATGCGGCAAACAGGAGCCAGTTTCACATTTCGCTCTCCACTCATCGAATCCCACCGCCCGACGCCCAGCCCCCCTCCCCCCCCCACCACGCACGCTGCAAAGCCGTGAGGGAAGCTGCACCGAGGCGGTACTGGGACGAAAATTTGTGATGCGGTGCTGCCGGGTTTGGGGTACAGCATGGCTCAGGTCGGGGCGCAGGTCTGCTGGAGTCGGGGCACAGAGCTGCTGGGCGCAGCCCCGCTGGTGCCGTGTTTGGGGCGCAGCCCTACTCACCGGTGACACGGAGAGATCCCTCTTTGCCCGGGGCGCCGGTACGCGCCGCGGCACCGTCGTCTCGTACCGCTCGACGTGGGCCAGCTCCTCCCGCAGCCCCGCGCCGACTCCTGGGGAACCCGACAGGCAGAGCTGCGGTGAGGGAGACGCGGCAGTCCCCTGCCTCCCCGCTCCAGCCCTCACGCGTCCCGACCACAACAGCGGCATCCACCCGCGACGGCACCCTCGCAGGGGCGGCTCCCGGGGGCCCCCGAGCACTCACCGCGGCCCAGCAGCAGCCCCAGCAGCAGTCGGAGGACGGCGAGCGGCGGGGCCATGGCTCTGCTCCCTCCCGCTTCTCAGCTCCGCGCCGCTCCGCGCCGCAGCCCCCGCCCGGCGTGACTCACCCACGACCGCGGAATGGGGCGGAACGGGACGGGACGGGGCCGCCTCCGGTGGGGAGTGCGGGGCGGAGCGGGGACAGAGGGGTCTCGGGGGGCCTGAGGGGGCTGTGGGCTGCGGGGGCCATCTGGAAGGACTGAAGGGGGTCCTTGGTGCACCAAGGGGGGTCGTGGTGCCACCGGGGGTTGTCCTCGAAATAGCAGACAGTGTCCCGGGCCACTGTGAGGCTCTGCAGGGTGGTAAGGAGGTGACCAGAAGGTGCCGGGGGGGCCGGGAGAGACCTGCTTGATTCTGGAGTGATGGGGTGGGATGCTCAGGGCTGTGCCTGGGGACATGCACATCACCATTGGCAGATGGCAGAGAATGCATGCAGGTCCCGGTTCTCAGATTTCATCTGCTGATCCTGTTGGGCTCTATGATGTGAAACCTTGGGCAGGGTCCCCTGAGGGTCCAGCTGCTGCTTCCTCCTTATCTGCAGAGATAACACAGAGCTTTTATGCATTTCTTGGTGTTTCAGAGCCAAGACCAGCTGGGAAAATGAGGATATTGTGAAGGCTCCGATCCATGTAGGATCCCTTTCTTGGGAGCACCTGTGCTGACCTGGGGCTACGCAGCAGAACTAGCAGGGGACACAGTCCTGCTGCAGGCACGGGAGTGCTGGGACTCAATGGAGAGTCATAGCTCAGCCCTGGGAGAGTGGAGTGGGGATCCCTGTGCTGTTCTGTCCAATCACACCCACACCTGAAATGAGCCCAGTTAGGAAGTGCAGTTCTGGGGCAGCTGAAGTTGTATCAGTGTGCCTTGTTCTGGGGACACTGGAGGCAGGATACAGCACCTTTTGAGATTAGGATGTGTGTGTAAATGAGTAGGCACAAAATGCCACGGGGCATTCAAGGAGCAATGGTCCTCAACAGGAACCCGGGGAGCTTCAAAGGGGCTGCTGGAGCAGAGCAGCCATCAGGCTGAGCAGAGATCTGATAACCCCCCACCAGCAGCCCCCACCAGGCCAGACCATGCTCTGGTCACTTAACAGCAGCATGTGCCATGCGCCAACAGGACAACTCTGATTTTTATTTTTGTCTTTAACTTTTATTTTACAACACAAAGACATCATTTTACAATGTAGTTTAAAAAAAAAAAAAAGACTTCACAAAAGCTTCTCAGAAGAGCTGATCCATCATGCTCACTCCAGAGGTTCCAGTGCTCCTCCATCTCCTTCATGGGGTTGGCATAGCAGCATGGGGAGGTGGCGGGGCTGCCCTTTGGCTCCGCTCTGCAGACATGTGCTCCAGGCGCTCTGTGTAGAATCCGTTGAAGTCCAACCTGTAGGATAAATCACAAGAAGGAGTCAACCTGCTTGCTCTGTGGCCCCGAGCAGGTTAACAAGCTGCTACAGCATGTGGCATCACCGATAGCATCAGCCTATCTCCTTTGTATACCAGGCAGTGCCTCAGGTGGCACAGAACCCTACAGAACCATCCTGCCCCACTCCGCTGCAGCCTTCCCCAGGCACATCTCCACAACGCAAAGTCATGCAACTGAGAATATTTCTTCCAGTGCTTGAAAAGAGTTTACAAACAGGCAGGCAGGCAGTGATAGGACAAGGGGAAATTGATTTAAACTGAAAGAGGGGGAGCTTCAGGTTAGGAACAAATTCTTCACTCAGAGGGTAGTGAGGCCCCGGCCCAGGCTACCCAGAGAAATTGAGATTGCCCCATCCCTGGTGGCTTTAAGGCCAGGCTGGATGGGGCCCTGTGCAGCCTGATCCAATGCTTGGCAACCCTTCCCACAGCAGGGGGAGTGGAACTATCTGATTTTTGAGGTCCCTTCCAATTTGAACCATTCTTTGATCCTATGAGAAACACGCACCCTAGCAGCACGGGCCAGCAGCCTGCACATCACACAGGAATTACTCTCCTCATTTATCAAATAAGTTGTTTCAGTATTTACAGAATGGGCACAACATTTGAGTTTCATGTTGTTTAACAATCTTACAGAAATGGCAACAAATTGTTCCTTGATATTTTTCATGATCAGGGAAAACAGCCTCAACAGATGGAATTTATCAGCTGCTTTCTCCTAGTTGAGCAGCTTACAGCCCTTTTGTCCTTTAAATGTTATGCAAAGGACACATGACACTAAGGCAGGATTATTTACTGAATTTTGATTCCAATTTATGGGCTTACACGGTCAGGACTCATTTACATTCTGTTCCTTTCCAACTCTGTTTTTAGGATTAAATTATCTTTGATAACTCCTAAGGAATGGTGCTTCCCAAACCCCACTCTCACTCAGTATTCTCATTCTGTGGCTGGAGCACACATTCACTCTTTTTTGCATCGCTCTGTACATCCCAGTGATCCTCCTCCAAGCTCAGCCTTCCTGTTGCTTCCAAATTTGTGAAAGAAGGATGAGTGCTAGCAGCACTTAATGAGTGAAGATTTTAGGGCATTTGGATTCAAAGTCATCCACCTGACAGTCCCCTCTGCTATGATGCTGCATCATTTCCCAACTGGGCAGTGACTGTGGGCACTTTCTGCAGCCACCAGCTCGCTATCAGTGCTGCTGATGAAGCCAAGACACCCGAGCACTCTCAGCATGCTGAAGATCTGTGGTTATAGTTCGTAAGAGAGGATCAGCATATCCCACAGTCTATTCTCTTTCTATCTCAAGTATGTTATTTTAGATGCAATCATTTTCATTCTGGTTCCTGGGTTCCTGTTGCTACAGTGTCCAAGACTGGATCTCATAATTCATGCAGACTGAATGAGAGCTAAATGTCGTTTGGCCATTTGCCATGGTGCTTACGTTTCTTAAAATGCCATTGAGCAGCCCCTGGAAATGGAAGGACACATTCTGCTGTGTGTCCTGCTAACATACAGTATTTCAGATGAGGAAATGGGGACACCTGTTTTTGCCCATCTGTGCCAAAAACCTCAGTGAAGATTTGCATGGTCCTGTGCAGTCCTGACTGGGAGACATAACAGTGATGCATGCCCTGGCAGCATTAAGACACACTATTTCCTTTTCTGCCCTTCTACAGAAATGGGATGTGGAAGTGCCTGGGGCAGAGGCCTCAGACCCTGCTCTGAAAACAGCCTGATGCAGTTTTAGGTCACTGTCCTTAGTGCAAACAGACAATGGAAGCATTCTTTTTTTTTTTTTCTACATCCTGTTGAATCACCATCCTTCTCTATTCATCAGAAGCAGAAAGAACTTGTGAAGAACAAGTCTGCAGCATTTGGGAGCACTGCCTGCACAGCTTCTGCATGGGTCAACTCCCAGCACAGCACCAGAGACATGGCATCAAATGGGATGCAACACCAGTCTCCATGGTGTAGCACCACAAGAGAGAGCTTCCAACATCCTACGGAACCATAAACAGTTTACAGAAGGGTGGAGAGTCAATGACAAAAGAGGTGAACCTCTGCTAAGTTAGGAATAGTGCTGGTGGGAGGACACCTGACACCTGAGCTACTGCCAGAAAAGGCATTGGTGTAATCTCTGGCATGACATGTGATTAAGTGGAAGGCTGCAGGACTTCTGTTTCTTGACAGAAAGGATGGTCAGGGACTTGATACTCTTCTGCATTTCTAAGCAAGGTGAGAACCAGCTCCAGCCTGGGGCTGAGCTGGGTGATGCCACCAACAGAAGGATCACCACATGTTCCTGCTGAGACTCAAGGACTGCGGATCACGATGCTCTTCTATGAAAAGAGCAGGCAACCTGGCCATCAGCACTATGTTGGCCATGCCCAGTACTGCCTGCAATAACATCCAAAAGCCTGATTTCCTGCTGGAATACTTCAATAAGCAATGTGAACTAGCACGTGCATTAGAACAGAAAAAATTCACATAATTCAAATGACTATTTTTCAAAGTCTGGCCTGAAACACAAAGTGACATTTCCTGCAATTTCAGTCTTTCCTGAGGTAGACACACACAGCTATAAAACAGCAATCACTGCTTCTGGGCTGAATCTGAACTAGAGAGAAAACCCCTGGCTCACCTGTAGATGATGTTAAGCATGCTGTGCTCACAGTCATTGGTGCTGTAAACGCTTAGCCGGTCCAACAGATCCAGCAGATGCGTTGAGAAATTAGTATCAAACTTGTTGATCGTTGCTTCGAAGCCAGATGTCAGATGGAGGTTGTCAGCATGCTCTGCTAAAAGCTACCGAGACAAAGGATTTGTGTTTGTCAAGGAGATGCAACTATCCCACCCCTTTTTCAAAACCTGGTCAAAAATACTGCCACAAAACTTAATGGCAACTCAGGCACTGCAATAACATTTTCAAAACAGCTGCAAGATCCTCAGTGGTTAAAAACCTTGCCTTGCCCATCTGGGAGGACACCAAAGTAGACCCCAGGAGAATAATCCTCAAGTATATGCTGTTGGTTATTTTCGACTAACAGGAGAACATAACAAGTGGCATTGTAAGTGTGCATCTAAACGGAAAAATATAGAAACACAGACAAGGCAAGTATCTCATATACAAAAGGGAAGGGCTGTCATACTCCAAGCTTACTGTCTCATCCACCTTCATACACACAGCTGGAAATACAGCTAAGAACTGAAGAACAATTGTAGTCCTCAAAGCAGACTTGAGAGCACCACCAGTGCTCCACAGTGTCCTCAGAAATACTCCCGCATTCTACAGATTTTGCTTCTGTGGCCAGAAATGTGCTGGAAACCAGAAAGGTCCACCTGTAGGAGGCAGGACGGCCGCTCCAATCAAGCTGCAGCCCTAAGCAACATTTAGAGAGCCCATCAGTGTACCCAGCGCCCCACCTTGTTAGTCAGCTTCTTCTTTGCGGTCTCTTCAGCACGCTCTTCCTCTGTTGGTGGGCCCAGCATTGTGCCATGTTCTAGGCTGAGCCGGTCCATCTCACTATCCAGCTTCATGCTCTGGGTGAACCTCTGGAAAGGGCAAAGGGTTGGGGACATGGTTAAAACCCATCTCTTCCACAATAGCAATGTATGAGGTTGATGCAACCCTCCTAGCCCTGCAGCTAGTTAATCCCCACTAAAGCCAACTCTGAGATTACATTTACAGAATTAATATGCCAAAGGAAGGTGTCTCATTTTCTTTTGTTTTTTAATAGGTTCCCTGATACACCAACTACAGTTTGCCTGAGGAGATCAGTCTTCATGGCTGGTCCTCAGCTGGCCTTTGTAAGAACAAAAACCTAGCCAGCCCTACAGTTTTCATCTCAAATTCTGCTGCAAGAATGGATGAAGAGAAGCAATTAGGTCCACAGGAACCTGATTCCAACACTGGAAAAGAGAAGCGCATAGAATTTTGTGGAAGGAACAGCCACAGAAATCATATGGAAGAAAGTTTGAGCTCATAAAGCCTGTTGGTAGGTGGGAAAAGAAGCTCTTCCAACTACACTGAGAGCAAGAGAGGAATAATGTTAGAAGAAGGGATCATCATGGCTGCCTAGCACACAGAGCAGCTGGCATGGTAAAATGGGGGAGACTACACATACCTGCATGCAGTTTGTGAACATGACACAGACAGACATCAGTTTGGAGAAGATCTTCAGCAGCTCAGGGTTGGTCAGCATGCAGTCCTTCAGACAGTTGTCCAAAAAGCTTGTGTGGTGGCTCAGAACATCATCAATATTAGAAGCCTGTTGGAGGATGGCACATTAATGAAAAACCAAACCAGGCCACCAAAGCTCTAGACCAGCACTGCCAATGTATCTGCTCAACTCCCTTCGGGATCAAAGCCTGAATTTGACCCTGTACTGCACAGAATCCAGTGGAGCCATTTGCTATGTAACACAGAGCAGGCAGCCTATGTCTCTGCTCTTGTTTTAGTTAACAGTGCCAAAGAAATCTAGGATGCCATTTTTTTTTTGCTCTATAATGTTTTCCTCCCATGGAGTCTTGTCCAAAGAGGCTGTATGCCAGAAACCAGCCACAGCCAGGCAATTCCAGCCAATGCTCTGGCATGTGTTCCAGGGAAACAACAAAGCTGCAGGCTAGGCCAGGCTGATGGAAAGGTAGATAGCATGTATTTGCAGCTTTACTGTAGCTTTCACTTGATCTGCCAGTAATGAAGCATCATCCTTCACTTGCATAATGAATTTCACCTGCCTAATGGTAACTCAAAAGTCTGGACCACTACTGCTGTCAGGTAAAAAGGGAAAGGAGAGATGCGTTTACCTAAGAGAGACAAATCCTTGGTCTTCCAGTAACAGATTTTTTCTCTGTTGTCTGGAACCTTTTAATCTGAATTGATTATATCACATTTCAGAAGGCATCTGAGGGCTTCTTTAGTAGCCTGGAATCAGTTCTGGAATGTCAGCTTCTATTCTTCTAGGGTCTTCTCATTCTTGGCTTAAAACAGGGAGGTAGGATGCTCACTGGGAATATGTTTCTCTCTGAGGTGATAAAAGCATCTCACATGCCCATCAGGAGATAAAAACTGCTATCTGGAGCTTGCACTAGGGCAAAGAGTTAACTTCTGGAGAAGTCACTGACTTTATTTTGATCAATGAACTAAGAACACTGTGTTACACACTTAGAAAATCTCTCAGCCCAGAACGCTGTATGTCCATGAAAGGAGAGGTCAGGCGTATTTTGCCCAGATACCCCCTTGTCAGTCATAAAAACCAGCAGGAAATGAGCTTAGCCTCTCCCAGACATCACAGGGGTGGAAAAGTTCTCCAGCCTAGTGGAAATAGACAAGAAGAATAACCATCTGAAAAGGAAAAACCCTTTTTATAACAAATAGTCCTAACATGAAAAATAAAGTGAAAGGCCTCTTCCTGCCTCAAAGGCCTAATCTTTGGCAGCTCCAAGGACGAGAAAGCACAGATGCAGCTTTTAAGAGAGCTGTAAGTCAGCCAAGAAATCAGAGGAAGATGTCTGGACCTGCTTGTGATCTTTGCACCTCACATCCTTCTTCCTTATCCACACTTTTTTATTCTTGGTGATGCTCAGCAGAATGCAACCTTTCCATAACAGGATGAAGAGAGCATGGAAGTTGGGCACAGATGGGAGGGTTCGGTAGAGGAAAGGGATACATGACTAACAAAGCAGAAAGGTGATGCAGAACAGCAGCACTGTTTGTAGTGTGATAAGAACGGTTCCTCCAATAAAACATTTAACAGAAACTAAAACAAGGCATCTTCTCCTTACATTAAATTTGGTAACATAAGATTTCTGTTCTAACTTCTCTCAAGCACACACGCTCACCAATTTCAAGTTCTTCTCGAGAATGTGCCATGTTGGCTCCATCACTTCAAACATCATGTAATACTGGATATTCTGCACAAAATTCAGCATTCGCTGTCGCAGTGTGAAAGCACCAGCAAACCTAGGGGAGAAATCACACCCACACAACTCTGAGCTAGCAAATGCCACAAAGAACCAAGCTTGCACAGCCAAGCAAAGCAGAGCTAACTATTTCTGTCCTAGCAAATTCCCTGCTGCAGTCTGAGAGTGATTACAAAGTTATTGCAGAACATCTCTGATTAACTTCCATGTATGGAAACGACTTTCCCCTCAAACGTGAGATTCAGAGTTTTGAACCTGCTGTGCACTAGACAGTTAATTTGTAATCTGATCACGTCCAACCATAAATGGACAGTATTAAAGCCATTTTATCACTTCAGTGAGACGTGTTTGCTAGCAGTGTAAGATAGAACATGCAAAATCCTTCACGTTTCTTTCTAGCACATAAACACTCATTGTTAAATGAATACTTGAAAATATCCTATCCATCACTATGATCAGGGATCCTGGATTTAAACAAATCACCTCCTATCTAAGATATTCAATGCCATTTCACTTCAAAATTAGAATGGCAGAATTATGCAAAGCTTCTTTCAAGGTTTCAGGTTGTGACATCAAAATAAGAACAGCCTTCAACAAACTGGGACAAGCCATCAGAGCAATGGGGACACCCTCCCTTCACGTTTCAGCTATGGGTACCCTGTCCACTGGTGACAATCATGCTGTGAGCAGGGGCTTGCACTACAGATTGCTCCAGGTCTCCTCCGCTAATCCTTCTATGGTGTCAAGAGAGCAAGAGCTTACGTTGGCTGAGGTCAGTGCCAGGGTAGCTGAGGGTACCTTGTGAGAACTCAGTGCCACTGGCCAAGATAGAGGGTGTTTCCTTGCAGTGCCACAGGCCTGCCTCGTGCTCCAGTGAGACCATCTGAGACTGAGGGCGGCAGGCATGGGACAGCCACTTCAGGGCAGAGGTCACAGCCCCAAGCTGCCAGCACTCAAGGAGCATTCTCAGACATAGGGATTGGATTTTGAGTAGTCCTGCGTGGAGCCACAAATTGGACTCAAAGATACTTGTGAGTCCCTTCCAATTCAGGACACTGTGTGTTCCTACGATTCCTTTTCCAAACTTTGTGCCACCAAAGGGGAACAAGTGAAGCAGCCCGAAGATTACTGAGCGACACTTCCTACTGCATCCTAAAATGTTATGTTTGACCTCCCTCTGCCAGTCAGAACTTTCCAACGATCTGTTCCATGTCAAAATAATCCAATTCATGTCACAATATATCTAACTAGGAAGAAGGAATACCAAAACCGCAGCAGAAAAGGAAGCCATACCATTTAGCTGAATGTAGGGAGAACTGCTTGGCTGTCTTATTGCTGATCCAAACGTTGCACAACTGCCTTTCCACATGTTTGCAATAGAACATGTGTCTGAAAAGCATCTGGTATCTTGTCAGTGCTTTCCTGGAAAGAAAGGAGAAAACCATTCAGATTAAGCTCTCTTCTGATTGACGGATTAAGCCGTGAAGGCTGAGGCTACTTCGAGGCAAAGAGACTTAACACAATATGCTCCTTACGCCTTCAGACACACAGATCTTCACTGAAACAATTCTAACAGATGAAAAAAAAGCACTTGTAATCATCTCAAAGAATTCCTCCTGAAGTGTCCCTCCTTCACACTTCCTGCCACCAGGTACTTCATGAGCCTCCTTCTCTGATGCCCTTGATCAATCTGCAGAAAGACCACTCACATACGAGCTGGGACAGAGGTCTGAAAGCTTGTAGTCGTGCCACTGCTGCAGTAAGGCTGCAACGACTGCCAAAACAATTCACCAGGATTCTCCAAAAAGATTAAGAAAAACTGCAACCAAGCTATAGGCAGCATCACCCTGCCTGCAACACGCTGTCAGAAGCAGATGGGATGCTTATTTATAGCCTCGGGGACTGGGTGCAGGTCTGTGCTCAGACACTTCAGTGTAGGCGTCCACAGAGCTCCAGCCAATACAGTTCGTGAAACTGCACCACTTAGTATTTTCACTTCCATAGTTACCATCAAAGTTAATATACCCAATTTGAAAGAAAGAGACAATTTCAGAGACATTGTGTCATTATGGAAATTCCACTGTGTCAACTGATAATTTCACAGAAGTGAGGGGATACTGCTAGCATTTAGCACCTACCTCTGCCTGCCCCATTTCCCTGCCTCATAGTCTGCCACTGCCCGCTTTCTGTGGAGAAGCAAGTCACCACAGAAAAACAAAGCACTGTTTATCCTAACTCAATTTAATGCAAAATGGCCTGCTGCAATAATTCTAGCAACTGCCAGTAGTATCCTTCTAGTTTGCAACCAGGGATACCAGAAAGCTTTTTCTGCACTTCCACATCTGAGAAATGCTTGATTACAAACATGGAAATTCTTAAATGAGAGTTCACTTTCAAATAAAAAAAATCTTCTCAGAAAGATCCTTCGAAAAGCCATGGACAAATGAAAGCTGGGGGTCTGGTGACAAAAAAAAAAGCAACAGAGACCAGGCTCATAAAGTATCCCTTGATCTACATCTTTCCATTATTTAAAATCAACTTTCCATGTATATCTTTGGCACAGACTGGTAGGACTGTACTGAAGAGACAAGCCCTAGTCTACCAGAGGAGCAAGTGGAGCAAGCATTCTCTACTTATCAACAACTTTTAGTGCTTTTAGTGTCACTTTAAAGACAGACTTTGCAGTATTTTGCTGTTTGGAAACGTGCTGTAAACCTGTACAAAGGCTTCTGCCTTTGCCTGGATGGATAGCTTACCTGTTTATAATCAGGGAAAGAGGCCACTTAACAATGTAGTCAAAGGAAAATGCTTCCAGACCACTGAGAGTGAGCTCTGTGGGATCTGCACCAATAATGGCCTTTTCCTGCTTTGTTTCTATGGCCAGTACTCTCAAGAGCTGCGTAATGAGGTCATGGGGCATCAAGTCAATCTATAAATAAAAGCAGAGAAACAACAGTTAAGTGGCAAATTATCAGAGTCACTCTCAAGTCATTGGATCAGCCTAGGGAGCGATGAGGAATGGCACCATCTGGACAGTGCTGCAGCAGACAGCAGAGCAGTGTTGCTGTGCTGTTTATAAAGTCTTCACATTTTAAAGGCTTTCAACTGAGCTGCAACAATCATTAGTTGAATGATTAGAACTTATAATCAAGGATTTTCCTGCACTCCAAAATGGGCATCCAAGCTTGAGAACACAGGCGAGAGATACATTACTGCTTTCACCTCATCCTGATGCCACTCAAAAGCTCTTTCTCTGTGCTCAGACATCAACAAGAAAACACAGCCCCTTGCTGCATGATCAGAACTTCCCATTGCTAATGTCAGTGAAATAAACATACTTCACCCAGAGAAAGCCTACAGAAATATAGCCATCACTTCTTTCTTTCACTGCATTTTCAGCACTTTCTCATAGGCACAGAGATTTCCTCAATACATGGTAAGCCACACTTTTTTTACCTTTAAATCATCCTTGAAAGGATCTGTGTTGGCTGTGCTCATTCGCAAGGCCAACTCAAGCAATGCTTCTAGCCTAGTAGTTATGATGTCATCTACAGGCTTCTTAAGTTCCTCTTCTGTGAGATCCATGAAGTGAACAAAAAAGTCCCCTTGATCCATCAGGAAATAATGTTTTATAGATCTGCTCAAGAAAATGAAGATCACTGATTATGTTTCCAAAAAAACATGTTTTTTAACTTGCTTTTTTAACTTAAAAAATAACCTATTGGGATTTTTTTTTAATTTTATTTTAATGTGTGTTGTCCTACTTCCAGTCACCTCAATCAGAACGCTGTTGTGCAGCTGTTCTTTTGCTCATGTAAAAATGTACCTCGAGAATAAAGGTATGCACTGCATTGCAAGGCAGTGGATTACACTGCTATCCTGGACAACAACCCAACCTCCAGAGTCCAGATCCATCCAAGAGGCAGCTGCCATCTCAGAGCAGAATTGTGGACTCTCTTGTCCAAGTGCCTGTGCTGACTTCTGAAGCAGGTCGTGTGCTTCTGTTGACTTCTGCTATAGTATGATGCACCAACTACAATTTTCACCAGGCCTCAGGGAGAGTCAACTGCGATGGGATTGGAAATAGCTCTCAAGAAAACTGGAAGATGAAGTTTGCATCTTTCCAGAAAACATAGAATCACTGCCACTTTTTGGAGCAAAAACGGTACTAGCACAGCCTTAAACCACTGTGGTTGCAGGCAATTTCAAGACAGAGTCAGATAAAGTCAGATTAAGCCCAGTGGCCAGTTTTGGCGAGACATAGTTTTGGTGGTAGCCTTCCAATAGGAAGTTGGACAAAATACCCCTAAAGGTCCCTCACATCCAATATTTCTACAATTTTACATTTCTTTTTTATTTTATTTCAGGAGAGAACAAATCTTCCCTTCCCTTCCCTTCCCTTCCCTTCCCTTCCCTTCCCTTCCCT
>JAPSGF010000204.1:200267-246384 GCA_035772895.1 Perdix hodgsoniae
TTCCCTTCCCTTCCCTTCCCTTCCCTTCCCTTCCCTTCCCTTCCCTTTTTTCAGGTCGACATTTCTAACAGAAACAGAGAGAGTATCCCAGGAAGAGAGCTAACTTGAAAACCTGACATTTGCAATCAGAACCAACCTATTTAACATGTATTTAAGAAAATAAATCAAACCTTAGGTGAGCCACAAGCTCTTTCTCCTCCATTAGGAAATCCAGAAGAACTTTGCTAGCATAGTTATATGCTTTTTCTATTTGTTCCACATATGCTCGCTCTTTTAAAGTATAGATGACCTCTTTAGCCACAGGGCAGGTAACATCACGCCCACATTCTCGCACAACGTTCAAGTATTTCCCTGAAAAGAAAACAGATGATCCACGTTTGCACCAACTGTATGTGTTACCATGAGAAAAGCCTCCAGATCACTGTTACCAAATGGAATAAAAGGTACATTGTGAAATTTTATATTGAGTTCAACCTAAAACCGGAAAGGATTTAGATGCCTTTCAAAAGATGATGCAGAATTTAAACTAGGCTACTAACACTATGTTTAAGAGGTGATTTAGAAATGTTTTCTGTCCCCAGTGGTGGTAAAACACTTTTACAGACAGCCAAGAAAATCTGGTGTTGCACTTCAGAAACAGCTTTTGAGGAGTTTGTACTTGCAGCAGGAAGCTATGATAACCATCAGGCAGCACACAGCCTTTAAGTGCCCAAATAAAGACACAGTGTTCAAACCACAGACATCTAGCTCCATCTATCTAGCTGCTGTAAAATTGTACCCATGTACCAGAGCAGAAAGACAGAAAGCTCCCTTAACTGCTGGACTCCTTCCAACACTTTCATGTATATGATTTAGAGTTGCTGTTAATATTTCTGTTTCTCTGAGAAGATGTAGCTGGACAATCCTTTAATTTATCTTTACAAAAGCAATGGCAACAATCATCTCAGACTCCTCTTAAAAAAGAAATGTACCTTTACCTACCCGTGCTTAGTATTTTGTCAGCCATTTTCTGCAAGAAAGAGGGAATCTGCTGCTGAACAACAGTGTATCTCTGATCCCAATACTTGTCATTATAGTCCTCCTGAATCTTCTCCTTCTGCAACTCGTGTTCCTCCACCATGAACTCACTGGACAGTTAAAGTACATGTTTAGAAGCAGGAAGTGGTACAACGGGGATTACTTTTCTGACCTGTAAATATGGTCAGTGGGAATACGATATATCAGAAGTAAGGTCTCATGAAGATATATTTCAATCAAGAACTGAAATTCGTTTGTACTAAGACAGGCAGCATTTTGTGCTGTGCTTGTGCAAATCCACAATCAGTTACAACAGAAACATAAATATATAGGGCTCAGGAATCAAGTCTAAATGTTATTTGGCTGTCAGAGTACAGGTGAAGAAACTGGCCTTTGCTTTCTCACCATCAGAAAGGCGCTCTTTTAAGCTATTTTAACTTCATTTTCTTCCCTCTTTGCATTCTGAAAATGTGGACAACAGGAATGTTGCATAAACACAGAAAATGCTTTAAATGATTCTACCAATGCCAAGAAACTTCAGAGAGCGTTGTTAGCTTGAATCAGATCATCATGCTAGTGGACTAATTAACATAGATTGAGTGAGCTACAAGAATAGGATTCTAGAAGAACAGAGCTCACCCCTGTCCTGAAGAGGATGCAGATGTGAGAAGGAAACACAAAGATGGACATGAGAGGGAAGGTATTTCTTAAGTTTTTCATTTTGTTTTCATTCTTTAACTGTCCTTTACCTGTATGGATCATTAATGATGCCTCGATATATCCACTTTTCCAGAATTTCAAAATAGGGCACACTGGCTGCCTTTGTTAGATACAGACACAGCTCCTGGGCCTGGCTGTCTCCTGTGTAGTTGAAAGTCTTATCGTGGAGTAAGCTCAGGGTTGACCCTCCCATACACTCACCCTTATCTACAGAAGTAGCTGAAATTAAAAAATACAGATGTAAGACACATGAGATTCTTCATCTAGATACACAGATCAAAAAGATCAAGGAGACAGAAAAGTGCAAAGTTTTGCACTTGGGCCGGAGGAATCCCAGGCATCCATACAGACTGGAAGGAGTGGTCCTTGAGAGCAGCCCTGTGGAGAAGGACCTGGGGGTCCTGATGGATGAAAAACTTAACATGAGCCAGCAGTGTGCTCTTGCAGCTTGGAAAGCAAACAGTATCCTGGGCTCCATCAGAAGAGGGGTGGCCAGCAGAGACAGGGAGGTGATTGTCGCTCTCTACTCTGCCCTCATGAGGTCCCATCCAGAGTACAGAGGTTAGGTGTGGGGCCTCCAATACAGGAAATATGTGGAGCTATTGGAGAGGGTCCAGAGGAGGGCCACAAAGATGATCAGGGGGCTGGAGCACCTCCCCTATGAAGACAGGCTGAGGGAGCTGGGCTTGTTCAGCCTGGAAAAAAGAAGGCTACAGCCTTTCAGTATCTAAAGTGAGTCTATAAATGGGGGGAGTCAACTCTTTGAAAGGGTAGATAACAGCAGGACAAGGGAAAATGGTTTGAAGTTGGGGGAAGGAAGATTTAGGTTCGATGCCAGGGGGAAGTTCTTTACAGAGGGAGTGGTGAGGTGCTGGAACAGCTGCCCAAAGAGGCTGTGGATGCCCCATCCATCCCTGGAGGTATTCAAGGCCAGACTGGATGGGGCCCTGGGCAGCCTGGGCTGGTATTAAATGTGGAGACTGGTGGCCCTGCCTGTGGAAGGGGGTTTGGAGATTCACGATTCCCTGAGCTCCCTTCCAACCTGGGCCATTCTGTGACTCTGTGAGATCTGAACTCAGGTAGACATAAGGTATTTCATGTCTTCTACACCTTACATGGAAATTTTTCTTTCAATATGCTAATGAAAAAATCCCACATCTCAATGACTTGCTTGAGAAATCTTTGATCTCAAAATCACATCTCTTCTCCACTGTAACCCTGAACTACTCACATATACAGCCTGGAACACCAGGACTTAGGTAGGTTCACAGTAAAATTCATACTTTGCATGGCAAAAGGGATATAAGGGACAGAGGAAGAAGAATACAGTAGTGTCATGAGTTTGAGACTGAAGTAAAAGCAGATGGCTAACTGTAGTGTTCCAAAAATGTGAATATTTCAGGAAAAATAAATACCAAGATGGATCATCCATTTTCAGACTCTAGATAGAACAGATTTTTGTGTCCAGATAAATTTTCTGGGCTGCATAGAGAGAAATGCAAGAGTATCCTCATGTCAAAGAGTTTAATGTAAGCAGAAGTACTGAAGAACTGCTCTGTATGAGCAGTTATCTGACAGGAGGCATTCCTGTGGGATGTGCATGCCACATATGTTATATTGTGCCTCTTCACAGCACAATACTTTTATTCTGAGGTATAATAACAACAGGCATGATTCAGAGGACTTACTGCTCTCAAAAATGGCAGTGGTCTGACAAGTACAATACTCCTCTTACTCCCTCTTATTTAATATAACAAAATCAAAATGACACATGCTCTGTCTGTATTGTTGATTTGTCTAGTTTTCAGAAGCGACTGTCATGCACCTGTCTAAATATAATGACTGTATTTTTAAAACTTACCAAGTGAAGAAAGAATTTCTAGGGTCCTCATTGTGGGCTGGATATAAAACCAGAGCTTCTGCAGTGAGAGAAGTCCCTGTCTCTGAAGATGTTCCAGCTGGGTAATTAGTATCATGTATTCCTTGATCAGAGTCCGCATAGCAGCAGCCAGCGCATGATTTACCTGTCCATACTCAAAGGAAGACTTCTCCTCTATAAACCTGTAAAATGCAAAATGGAATCTCTTTTAGACAAGGTAATTCCCAACTTTTTCAGGAATTTTAACTTCAGGACACTATAGAAGCATAAGAGTAGACACTGCATTGGAAAATGTATTGGTTTTCAGCTAAGTTTTAGGTTCAACATTTGCTTTCTGGCCCCTGTCTACTTCTCACCACCATACTATTTAGTACAGAAAGCTGTGGGAAAATATTTCCTTCTAAATTGCAGGGAACCTAGAATTACTTGCAAATCCACTATAAAAAAAAAAAGTGAGTGCCAGTATTTTCAAGGCAATTGCCTTTGTACAACCTTATGATTAGGACTAGAGGACAGGAGAAGGTCTCAAAAGGACACAATATCATGGAACCAAATGCTGAGGAAAGCATTGCTACTAGCTTCTGACTAGTGATTCATCCAATCACTCTTAGCTGGCTCCATGTATCTTATTTAGTGGACAGAGGCTTCTGAATGCAAGCCATATCACCTGGAATCAGTCAGGCAAAAAAGACTGGACAAATCACTTCCTGAAAGTGCTCTTCGTCTTTGCTGATCTTCTGGGAACATCAAATGCAGCATCCATATTGAATACTTCTGCTGTTAGTGAGGTGTACCTTATGCTAAGACCTTTCAACAATAACTTAGCCACCAGAAACTAGGAAGCTATAGGGTCTCCTGGTCACTGGTCAGCAGCAGACTCAAGGGTTGTCTTAGTCCTGGATGCCCAGAGGAGAGCAAAAAGCAGAAAGGAGGGAGAAAATCATAGCAAAGTGGGAAAAGACAAGCTACAGTAAGCAGGCACATTTTAACTTTGCCTGTGCCAAGTCTGATAATAAAATAATAAAATAAATAATAAAATAAAATAATAATAAATAAAATAAATAAAAAAATAAAAATATAAAATAAAAAAATAAAAATATAAAATAAATAAAATAATAATAAAATAAAATAATAATAAAATAAAGGCAAGGTGAAGGAAAATGCAAAGCGGCACCACATAGGAGAGTGCCAGGAGAAACATACATAGCCAAAGCTATTTCAAATAAATGGCCTCTCTTTATTTTATACCCTTACAGGTTTAAATTTAGCTTGGAAGTCATCATATGCAAAATGACAGATTCCATATTCTGCATCTCAATGTTCGAAGGAAAATATCCTCCACTGGGAAGAAATGACAGCTCTGTACCTGGTGACGGCAGAGTAACTTGCTGCTACAGGAAGAATCCTGGTCACCAGCTCTTTGATGGACAAGTCCAAGTTTGGATCGACTAAAAATGCTCGGTTCTGCCTGCCAACGAGAGGCTGTGCTGTGATGTATCTTCCATCCACACCAATCAAAACATACAGCAAGTCCTCCACAATCATGGATTCTTGGGATGCTAATGGCAGAGTACCTGTTTTCAAAGAGACAGCAGAAAAGAACATAACCAGAACATGCTGCAGTATGTCTGGATCCTCCATTTATCCAGATCTAGCACCTGAGGCTTAAAAGGATGACATACTACCATCCAGAGAGAACAAAGGAAGATCATACGAAGCTGAACCAAGATACAGAGAAATAAAACTGAGTTACAGTCAACTCCAAAATCTCAAACCCGTCCTGCTGTCCAGAAAAATAGAAGCCTTTGCTCATCATTTAAACCCAAAGCAAATCAGGTGGACAGAGATATGCATCCTTCAACCGTGGCATAGAAAACATCACTTGCACTGTTCACTCTTCCAACCAAATGAGCTCAGTTACACTGGACCTGAGTTCCAGCCTTGCCAACAATTCTCCTACCTCCCCTCCACCAAAATACTCAAATACAAAGAATAAAACTCAAATACACACAACAAAACGCTACTCCAGCCAAAGCTATAGGTCAACTGCAAGCTATAGGGTCTCTGGATGATGCAATGAACCAGAAATCAGATACAAAGAAGTGCAAGGGACTCAAACTGAAATATAATGAAGTACATCAAAAGGTTGGGGACCAGGATGGCTACAGTGTTCACTACAGCTAGTCTTATCTCACAAAACCAGCTAACAATCCCTCTCCATTGTAGGACTGTATGTGGTGGTGCAGCATTAAACAGTGTTGAGAGGTGTCTGATCTTACCAGTGATTTCAGGGCACTACAGAATTTGTTAATCCCTACAGGAAAAAAAGAAAAGAAAGAAAAAAAAAACGCATTTAACTGAAATGCGACTGAGACTGAGTGTCATGTGGTTCAAAAGCCTGAAAAAAAACCACACTGTACACGTAAGCATCAGACATGCTTAAAATTCCCATACAGCTACACAAACCATTTAACAACAGGGAAACACTCAAGAATTAAACTACTTGTGATCTCTACTTTTGTGTGCCCCTTAGACAAGGCACAAATCCATGCCAGGAAGAAGCTACAGGATTCCTGCAGGTGCGTCTACCTGCCTGGGGAATAGAAACTTGAACCTCTACCACAACAGCTGCCTTTCTTTAATCTAATTTACAAATCACAAACTACACACAGCTCTGTCTAAACCTATAATACAAAAGAGTGAGAAAGCAGATTAGATCTTATGGATTAAGGGTGGAGTTGGAATTTAGCACAGGAGAAACACTTTGAAGAAAATACGTCTGGTTGGGTGTTGTTGTTTG
This sequence comes from Perdix hodgsoniae, assembly GCA_035772895.1. NCBI lineage: Eukaryota > Metazoa > Chordata > Aves > Galliformes > Phasianidae > Perdix > Perdix hodgsoniae. The sequence goes on from JAPSGF010000204.1 coordinate 206,684, forward strand.
TTGGGTTTTTTTTGAACCCTGTTCTTTCCACAGATTTCAAGGAGGTAAGTTTTGCTTTCATCCTAATTATGACAGAATCTGAATGGCGCTTCTGAACAAGTACAAAACATATCATGTTACCATAATTTTCACTATGTATCACATACCTATAGGTACTGTTACATCAGTGCTTAGAGCAGAGCCAATTAAGAAATCGCCAATAAGCGCAGGCCTCTCATACACCCAGGATGGAAACACTGGAACAGGCTGACCTGAATTCTTCTTGTTTTGTTTATCTCGGAGCATTTTTCGTGTAAGCTCAAGAGGCTGATTAAAAAAAAAAAAAAAAAAGAGAGAGAGAGAAAAGAATAAAGAAAGAGAGATGTTTGGAAGGGCAAGAATTTTTCAGTTTTAAGCAGAAATTGACTCTATGCCAAAAATTTGAAAACAGAAAGTGGAATAATTTATATTTCAGTAGAACAGCGTAGGTTTTAGTCTCTCAGTTGCATTCAGGCTACTGGTCTCAGACTTTATATATAGTTGGCCATGTTCTTATTGGAGGATGCATCAAACAATGCCTTGTCATACCCCTCCCACCAGCCTCCGTGCTGTGGCATACACACAGGAGCAAAACCAGGATGCGTACAAGCACCAGTCACCTGACTAGTTTGCAAGCTGCACCATGTAAAAGCCATCAAATTACTTCCAGAAGGAGAAAGCAGCAACAACCAAGGAGAACTTGCAAACAGGCTAATGACCACTTCTGAAACCAGTTTCCACACAGTGCCCAAGAAGTAGGTGCATGTGAAATGCCATCCAGATAATACATTGGTGGAAAATGACAGTGATTTTGCTCTAATTGTGAAGGAAGTGAGTTTTTACAAGACCATAACAATCTCCATTCATGGCACTGGATCTCTGTCAGTAAAATAAATACGGTGAAAGACTAATATTCATCTGTAGAGGTCTATGTGATGTAAATAAACTGCCACAAGTGCAAAAACATGGGGGACATGCTTATGAAAGCCATTTCTTAAGCTCCACATGTATGTGAAATGGGATCTTCACAGGGTCATTTTATTTTCTTCTCATTGAAGGTCTCAGAGGTGAGAGGAATGTGGGAAGAAAAGAAGTGCACATAAGCTTTGCATCTTTGTTCTCACTGGCTTGCACTGCCATTTCAGTTCCTTAGGCTGCAGGCACAACTGTGCCTCAAAGGAAAAGTATGCATGGAAATCAACTTGTATTTGAACATCCCAGAGAACATCACTTCCTCTTCTTTCCTCTTTGAGCACGTCATGCATAAATCCTATTTAAAAGATCTCTTCTCCTACTGGACATTAGTCTCCCCTTCAGAATGTAAATCAACTGCTTGACTCAGACCTTCCATGAAGGATTTGGATGAGACAAGCAAAAAACCTGATATGCACAGTATAAGAGGAGCAGTGTAGCTCCATCACTGCCTAACAATGCTTTTGCAGCACTTATTTCAAGAACACTAATTCCAATAATGTAGCAGACAAAATGGTTGTCTATTTGGGGAACAATTTTACAAGGCACTGCACTCACACATCCTGGAGAACAGAGCTTTCAGCAAGGACAGAATGAGCCATAAGGGTTGCTGAACAAGCACTGCTGCAGGCAGAAAAAGGAAATATCTGCGTGGGTTAAGGAAGTGGTTTGAAACAGGAAAATGAAATCATATCACTACACCCCAGTAAGAACTGCTGTGGCCTAAACTCAACTCCCCTTAGCTGACTTCAATAGAAAAAGCCGCTTTTATAAAGAACAGCACACTGATTCAATATAATTTGACAAGCACCATTTTGAGAGCAAATTTAGATTATCTGCATGGATAGGAATATCTGTAATTCCCCTACATAGCAAAAGTTAAGAGCACAGCTACATACAAACAGCAGGGAAAATTCTTACATGTAAGGTGAGGGAAGAAGCAGTACCTGCTGTGCGCTGGAGTTGGCTGTGACAGTGCCAAGCTGCTTGCGCAGCTCCTCAAGTTCCTGCAGAGATATCTTGGATGTAGATGAGGGAATGGAGAAATTTGTGCTGCTACCAGCTGCCATGTTTGCTGTAAGTTCTGCTCTTTCTTTAGCATTTTGTTGCAAATATTGGAGTGTCTGCATATACACAAAACAAAAGAGATTTTGTGAACACTGGTCAGCACACACTGCAGCAAAACACATCTGCCCATAAGACAGGTGTGCTGCTCAGACCACAGGTATTTCTGTCCCAGTCTCACATCTTACAGTGGCCTAAATCAAAAGCGGTGTAATTCTCACCAATGCTTAAAAAATTAAGTAAATGCTAGGTCTGGATGTCTTCTGTTGACTTCAATGCATTCCAGTGAATATTATCATCAGATAGTGTGCATATTTAAAATCATTGCATTGATTCTACTGCCAAGTAGTTATAACATGCTCAGTTCTAACACAGAAACAAACCTCTTTGTCTTCTGTGAGCTTGGACAGTAGGTACACCAAAGAATCTAGATGTCTTGTATTTTTAGACTTCAGCTCGTCATATTTCCTTAAAAAATCTTCAGGAGTTCTAGAAAACTCTGCTATTTTTACCTGTAAAAGACCACATGAATATTTAATGTTTAAGGTACATTATTATTCCAACACCAGAGCAGAGCATTGTACAAGGAGTGAGACAAGATGGCGGCCACTGCCACCAGCAGAGCACTTCAGGGTTCAGATTTTGGACTGAACAATGCAGCACTGGCCTCACACCAGTAATTAAGATGGACTGATTTGGAAGGCAGCAACAAAAAGCAGTATTGTGGCCACAGAAATACATCTGGTCATGAGGGTATCAGGCTTTAAATCCCAGACATCTTGGATGATATTCAAAGAAAAAAAAAAAAAAAAGAGCCAGATACTGTTCAAAGAATTATAAAGATTGGAAAAAGACATCCAAGATCATCTTATCCAATCATTAACTCACTGCCACCATTAATGCCCACTAAACTACGTCCTTCAGTGCCACATCCCCATGTTTCTTGAATATCTTCAGGGATGGTGACTCTACCACCTCCCTGGGCAGCCAGTTCCAATAACTTAGCACTCATTCTGAGAAGTTTCTCTTTATATCCAACCTGAACTTCCCCGGCACAACTAAAGCCATTACCTCATCCTTTTGCTATTATCTGGGACACATCTACCTTCCCAGAACTTCCTTCCAGGGAGCTGTAGAGCAATAAGGTCTCCCCTGAGCCTCCTCTTCTTGAGGCTAAACAATTTCATTTCCCTCAGCTGTTCCCAGAAGACTTGTCCTCCAGACCCCTCACAGCTCTGTTGCCCTTCTCTGGATACACTCCAGGACCTCAGTGTCTTTCTTGTAGTGAGGGGTCCAAAACTAAACACAGCATTGAGGTGCAGCCTCACCAGTGTCAATTACAGAGAGCCAATTACCTCCCTGATCCGGCTGACTAGACTGTTTCTGATACCACTGTTTCAGGATGCCATTGGCGTTCTTGGTCACCTAGGTACACTGCTGGCTCAACGTTCAGCTGACTGTCAACTAACACCCCCAGATCATTTACTTCCACCCAGCTTACCAGCCACTCTGCCCAGGACCCAGCACCTGGCCTAAAGCTCATACAGTAGGCCTCAGCCCAGTGATCCAGCCTGTCCAGATCCCTCTGCTCATCTTACTACCCTCAGGCAGATCGATAATTCCTCCCAACTTGGTGTCATTTGCAAACTTACTGAGAGTGAATATAATCACATTTAATCACGCAGCTACTATTTTTCATCTGTTTTACTTCTCCAGTGGATAACTCTTCTAATTAAAAATTGAACCAACCACACCAGGCACAAAATAAGCTACTTTTAACTAATGAACACACATCACAGGTACAGCGCTTGTACCAGCTCTGCCAAAGGAAGCTCAGCGCCTGCCAGCGAGGCCCCAAGCAGAGCTCCCTGCAACACCACCCTTCTGGCCCACCTTAGCGCTGTGTGCAGACACAGAGGTGGTGACATAGGGCGTGCGGTTCTTCTGCAGCAGGTCGATGTACACCTCAGCCCCCTCACCACCATGCACACGCAGCAGGCTGAGCAGCTCGTTGACATCGTGGTGGATGCGGAACTCATTCATGCTGTGAGTGAGAAAACCGACACACCGCTGCATAGGACACAGGAAGAAAGGCAGAGAGTCAAATTAGTGTTTTGGTTTAAGAACGAGAACAACGCTAACACTTCCCAGCTGCATTGCAAGCCTGCAGGGTGTGCGGGCTTTTTTTTTTTGCTTTTTTTTTTTTTTACAAGGGAACAAGGAAACTTGCATAAGGGGAGCTGCAAGAAAAGCCCCTCGTCCTGCCTGCTTCTGCCCTGCTGCAGACTAAGCGTGGACAGGAGCAAGGCTTTGCCTTCCAGGCACCACGTTAGCGGAGAGGTCTCCGAGCGGAGCGCCGACCCAAGGGGGGACGGGCTGAAGTCCCGCAGAAGCTGCTGGGCGGGTTGTAAGAACGCCCACCGCGCTGCCAGCAGCGAGATCCGCGGGCTGGAAGCCGGGAGCCGAAGGACTCGCACCGAGCGCCCACCGCGGCCTGCTGCATGCACCAGGACCACGGCGCTACAAGCACAACGCCGGGCTCGGTCCGAGCGGCTCCCTGCACGCAGCGCCGCGGGCCCAAAGTCGACCCAGAGATCGGGGCCAGCCGCCCGCTCTCCCCCTCCCCACACCCCGCCGGCCCCGGCCCGCCGCCGTCCCTCCTACCCGCCCGGAAGTCTCCGCCGCGCCCGCCCGGAAGTGCTGCGTGCGCCTGCGCGGCCCCGGCCCGGCCCATGCCGCTGTCCGCCCTCCGCCGCCGCTTGCGGGAGCGCCCGCCGCTGCCCGCCGTCCTGCCGCCCGCCTCGGCCCCGCCGCGGCCGCCCTTCGCTTTCTCCCCGCGCCGCCTGCGCCTGGGCCCGCAGCACCCGCTGCTGGAGGTGAGGTGAGGTGAGGTGAGGCGAGGCGGGGCGGGACGAGGCGGGCGGCGGGGCCGCCCCGCTGCTGCCCCACAGCTTCCGTGTCCCCCCGCTGCAGGATGGCGACGTGCAGAGGCACCTGTACCTGCGGGAGGCCCTCACGGGCCGCGCCGAGGAGGCGGAGAGGCCCAGGTGAGCCGCGCGGGGGGAGAGCTCAGCCGGGCCGAGCCCGTGCCCGGCCCCCGGCGCTGCTGGGGCGGGTGGGCCGCCCCTGGACACTCGCGGCGACCCAAACCTTCGTCGGCGAGCTGCGTCCCGGCGCTCCCTGAGCTCCGGCAGCTCGGGGCCATGAGCCTGGACAGCCTGTGCTGTGCCCAGCGCCTTTGGGGCAGAGCCCTCTAATAAGGCTTGAACGTATAATCACGTATGCGCTTAGGATGCTGTAACGTGCTGTCCTTCCCTTACAGGGTGTCTGAGTTTTGCTGCCACATCTCTGGCTGCTCTCAGGTGTTCAACACGCTGGAGGGCTATGAGCACCACTACAATGCGTTGCACCGAAGCGTCTGCTCCTTCTGCAGGCGGTCCTTTCCCTCGGGGCACCTTCTGGACATCCACATCTCCGAGTGGCACGACTCACTCTTCCAGATCATGGCTGAGAAGCAGAATATGGTGAGGGCATGGCCAGGCCCCTGCTGCCACGCAGACCGGCCGTTCACCCTTCCCAGGGGGTGTCTTCTTTTCTTTCTTTCAGTACAAGTGCTTGGTAGAAGGCTGTGTGGAGAAGTTCAAGAGCAGCAAAGACAGGAAGGATCACTTGGTCACTGTTCACTTGTACCCTGCTGACTTCCGATTCGATAGACCAAAGAAAGTGAGGAGGTAACTGCAGAACGGCAGCAGCATAGCTGCTTTTTCCATGCAGAAGTCACGCTGTGCTTCTTTGCTGTCCCACTCCTTTCTAGAGTGCACAAGTTGCTATCTTAAGAGCCCAGTAGTGAAGTTTTCTGCTTCTTGTAGGAATAGATGCAAATGTGGTACTTCATGTGACAATGTTTTGCCTTCCCCTAGAGTGTCTTCATTCTCTCCCTCGGTGCTGTTTCAAGTCTAGCACTTCTCTCTGTCAATGTGCATTTTTTCTGCTTTCTTTCCAAGTCTTTGCAATGTTCCTACTCCCGAAAAGTGTGAGTAGAGCACAAGTAGGCTTTGTAAACCTGGCAGGTAGCTTTTTCTTTTGGCCACTCATTCATACAGTCGTGTCATAGAATCATCTGAATAGGAAGGGACCTTTAAGGGCCATCTGGTCCAACTCCTCTGCAATAAACAGGGACACCCACAGCTCCATCGGGTGCTCAGAGCGTCAGCCAGCATGGCCTTGAATGTCTCCAGTGGTGGGGTACCACCATCTTACCAGGCAACTTGTAACAGTGTTTCAGTGCCTTTATTGTAAAAAAGCTTTTTCCTTCTATGTGATCTAAATCTCCCCTATTTTATTTTGAAACCTTTGTCCAATCACAACACTGTCCCCTTGTCCTGTCACACAGACCCTGCTAAAGAGTGTACCTCCTTATTTCTTACCGTTCCCTTTTGATACTGACAGGCCACTCTCAGGTCTCCCCAGTGCCTTCTATTCTCCAGGCTGAACAGCCCCAGCCCTCAGTTTGTCCTGACAGGGGAAGTGTTCCATCCCTTGGATTATTTGTGTGGCCGTCCTCTGGTCGCACTCCAGCAGGTTCATGTCTCTCCTGTACTGCTTTTTCCAAGCACTGCTTCTGCTATACAGTCATCATTTCAAGAGCAATGTGGCAAGGAGGCCCTTTCTCCTCTTCCAGGGAGAAAGGAAAAAAAACAAGCCAATTAAGATAAGGATAGAGAACAAATTTAATACAAATGGTAAAAGAATGTAAGATAATAAATATTATTGAGTTATTAATACAATTAATAACTCAAATGGAAACGAGAAGAAGGCAATGACTGTGCTGCTTGCTGCACTGGTGGCACCCAGAATCCCTTTCACATCGCATTACCCAAAATTGGGGAACATGCGGAGGCCTTTTGGAACTGTAGTACATCTCAGTGTGTCTTCCTCTTGGAGAGTCAGAACTCAACTGAGACTTGCTAAAATATCATGGTATGGAATGCTGATATAACCGGGACATGACAGAGAATACAGGCACTGATGTTTAACAGTCTTCAGTGACACTGAGGATGGGATGGTGAGAAAATTCCTTGCCCGGTGAAGTGGTGCAGCCCTATTACAGTTAACCTGAGGGACTGGGAATCCCAGAGCTTGCTCAGGTAACCTGTTTGTACCATCACCTATCTACAGCGGAGGGCTGGACTGGAGATGCTGTCCAGCCTCATTTGGGAGCCCATTAGTGCATTAAGTGTTATGGGTTGAAGAGTGACATTTAGGAACTAAGCTGTGTGCTGTAATGCACTAATAACACTGAATACTTTTGCTTATCTCTCCATCAGCTTTTGCCCTGCAGCAGGTATTTTGTGCAGCCAAATCTCGGTACCTCTTTCATGCAGTAACTTACCCAGGCCTGATGTGACCTCTTTAAAATCCCTTTCATTTCCTTTGCTCCATGCTCACATGTCAGCTGCTGAGAAAGGATGTCACATTTTGTTTCTGCAGTGGTGCCAAGCACGTGAGCTGTCCCACAGAACATGATGGGAGCATGCTGATGGATATCAGTGTGGAAACCTCAGAGCAGCTCCAGGCAGACCACATGGAAGTAGTGCCCAGTGAGAGCATGGAGGTCCCTCAGCCTACAGCCAGCCCTTCAGTACCAGAGAAACGTCTCTATAAATCCAGGTCTGAGCCAAATGCCTGCACAGGCAACGGTTTCCGGGGCTGTGATCATATTGTCTTAATTGCATAGTGCAATACCACTCTGGGTGTCTTGTGCTGGGGATAGAAGAGGTGATATTTCTATTTATTTTTGAAAAGCCCTTTTAGAATAGAAAAAGGCACAAAGAAAAAAAGAGAGAGCATAAACTGCAAAGCTTTGTCAGCACATTGTTGCTGTTGCTCTGCCAGCCCCTGATATGTTCCCAGGGTACTGCAGAGTGATACTTGTCTGAAGATAAGCTGTTGGAGTCCAAGCCCCCAAAACACTGTGTTTCCTTTGTAACATTTTGCCATCCTAGCTGACTTTCCCAGGAAACTGACTGCAGCTTCTGTGCTCCCATGGGGTCACAGGACAAGACACAAGCAAAGCAGGTCAACGCCTTATTCTGAATCATACATTTTGCTAAGTCAGGTCAGCATTGCTGTGCTGATTTTTTTTTTAGAAAAGTTGAAAACAAATTGCCTGATGCTGGCTTCACTTATGAAGTCCTCTTCATCATATACCATAAAACCTGGATGAGGTAGTATGTGATCAAAAAGTTGCTGAAGCAGCACCTGAATCATTGCCATTTATTGATCACTTTAATGGCCTCTAAGCACATTGTGTTTTTTCTTGAACTGTCCCAGTTGGCAAAGGGATGCTTGTACTTTGAGTTTGTCACACCTGAGATGCCAGCGTGGTCCATCCAACAGAAACCTGCCCCTCTATTTGTTCATGGGGTTATAATGATGCCAAGCAGCTGCCAAGGTGACATTTTAAACTTGACTGCTTTTTCAGGAGTAACAGGTTATGTGCCATTAAGAAATGCTGTCTTGAATTTGACATGACCCTCCTGGTTGCTGAAAGGCCACACCTTTCTTGCTTCTTCTCTGTAGTCATACACTTTTGGAAAAATAACAATGTAACTTCCCAGCAGCATGTTATGTTTTCCCCATTGTGAAGAGAGATGAGAGGTGTCCAGCACATAAATGTGCCCCATCAGTGGAAAAGACAACTAGTGTTTCACCTGTATTTTGAATTGGCATTGGTGATTTAAACTCTGGGAGCCTGAAACTATGCAAGTTGTAAAACATCCCAGTGATCCTGTAGGTGGTGGGGTGCTAAGCGATGGTGGGGTGTGTGTTGGGAAATGGGCCGATGCAGAGTTTGTCCAAGCAAGTTGGTGTGCGGCCAGACCTTTGCACATGCAGCTTGTATCTTGGAGAGATTAGTCAATTTTGTATTGGTATCAAGTTCCCCAAAAGATTACTCTTTTACCTCCAACACCATTGCCTTGCATTCCTGAGCTAAGTCAGCTTTGTCTTTTAAAGCATGAATGTTGCTGCTAGTTGACTGGTCACGGCAGGACTTCTGTGATAACAGAGGGCAAAGATCTCACAAATGCATGTTAATTGACGTCTCTGTTCCAGGATCCCGTCCACAATCTGCTTCGGACAGGGTGCCACCCGAGGATTTAAAGGCCCACGTAAGAAAGTCTGAATGTCAGCACAGTAGATTTGTGCAAGACAAAAAGACACCAGCAATTGTTATTGAAGCACCTGTGTCCAAGCAAGAATGTTTGCTGTTGCATGCAAGGATCTGCTCCATGATGGGAAAGTGAAAAGGAGACAAGAGGGGTGGTGCGGTTTGGAATATCTAAATGCCTCGAGAGGTGCTTTGCCACAGTCCCTTTGTGTCTGTGTATTGTGTCTCTTTGGCAGGAATTCAGGAAGAGCCTCGCTTGTATTTATTCTCCATTAGACACCAAAAGCTCTCCTCTTTGATTTCCCCTGAAATCAAACTGGAAATAAATTTTTTCTGCCTCTCTGCTCTTGAGTTTCTGTGTCTCATCATCTGCTGCCTGGAGATGTAGGTGGAGGCAGGCAGATGGAATGAGTCTTTGAGATTTTCCCTAAATATCCCCAAGTCAATTGGCAAGGGAGAGTGTATCCCCTAGTGCCTCCCTTCCTGTTTAGCCCTGTTCTCCTGGGAGGAAAGCTCCACCTGAGGCACACATACCATTTTCCTTATGTTCCCACCACAGAGAATACACCACAGAGCTCACAGCCTCCTGTCCATGTAGTCTCTTTAAACTGTGACATTCAGTAAACAGTCCACAAAGAAAAAAAAATGGAATCACAGGCTGTTGGTATGGCATTTATCCAAGAAGCCAAGGATTTGTAATTGCTTCTTTTCCCTCCCTCCTCACAAGAAGGAACAAAGGATAAAAGAGGCTTTGAAAAATCCTTGCAAACATGAGCAGAGAGCAACTTCTACAGCTTTCTTTGTGATGCCTCATTCTGTTTAAAACGGCTGGTTAGTCCACCTTGCTCCTCAGCCTGCAGAGAGAGCTGCCCCAGGCTGACAGATCTGGTGACAATGGGCACTGCAGGTGCTGGAGTGGAGGGACAGAGGGTAGCAGGAAAGTGTGGCTGAAGGAAAGGCAGATGACAGACAAGATGGAGAAAAGTGTGGCTGCAGGGCTGAGCTGGGAAGAACAGCAGATGGAGGACAGGGATGGAACAAGTAGGATGCAATGAGGCGGGATGTCAGGCCTGTAGGATGCTGTCACCAGAGCCACATCAGAAAGACATGGAACTGTTGGAGTGGATCCAGAGCAAGCCACAAGGACATTCAGAGGGCCGGAGCACCTCTGCTAAGGAGACAGGCCTAGAGCTGGGGTATTCAGCCTGAAAAGAAATCATGGAAGAGACCTTTGAGTGACCTTCTAGTATCTAAAGGGGCTATAGGAATGTTGGGGAGGAACTCTCTGTCAGGGGATGTAGAATCACATCACATAACCAGAGGATAACCTACGATGGCATGGACCTAAGATGGCATGGACCCACAGGGGTTATTGAATCCAATTCTGGGCTCCACACAGCACCACCCAAACCCTACGTCTGAGAGCAGTGCTCAAATGCTCCCTGAGCTCCGGCACTCAGGGCTGTGCCCACTGCCCTGCACAGCCCATTCCGTGCCCACCGCCCCCTGCTGCAGCCCCTTTCCCTCACCCCCAGCTGCCCCTCCCCAGACACAGCTCCATGCCGTTCCCTCGGGCCGTCGCTGTCACACAGAGCAGAGCTCAGCGCTGCCCCTGCACTCCCTGTGAGGAGCTGCAGCTGCCGCAAGGCCTCCCTTCAGCTCCTCCGCTCTGGGCCACACAGACCTCAGCTGCCCTCATACCCCCTGCCCTCCAGATCCTTCCTCATCTCTGTAGCCCTCCTCTGGATGCTGTGAAACACTCATGTTAAGACTCATCTCCCAGGACAAAAATGGATCAGCAAAGGAACTGTGACCTGAAAGCGCCAAATCCATCCATTTTCCTTCAGAGGCAGGAGCTGAAGGTAACCTCGTGCTGGAGAGAAATCCTGCTGTGCCCAGTACAGGGGGCAGGAGAGCCACTGAGAGCAGCTGAGCAGGCGCTCAGCCACGCGATGGCAATGGCGCTGCACAGCTGCTCTCCTTTCACTGTTTGTTTCAGCTGACCTAGTTTTGGATTCCTTGGTGTTGAGGAATCAGTTTGCAGACCTACAGCCCTCAACAGCTGCTAACTTGACTGCTGCTGCGCACTGCAGGGTGTATGTATACCGTGTGCATGTTGGGGCGCACCTGCATGACCCACACCCACACCACTTCCCCACGCCACCACACAACATGCATGGCTGCACCACACCCAGGGGCAAAGTGCAGGGCGAGGGCTGTGCACAGGCACAGGCGCCATGGCTCCGTGCGGTGTAGCCGTGCTGCTGGGTGCAGCTCTCCTACTGCTAGCCCCCGAAGACACCCAGGTGATACCACAGCTCTCTGTGGCCCGGGACTGGGCACAGGGCTGACCCTCACCTTGCCCTTCTCTGCTGCAGGCTCTCGGCGGTCTCAGACGGGACATGGATGCGGAGCAGAATCTGGCGAAGGAGATGTAAGAGGGGCTACAGCCACACTGCCTGCACCGCTGAGTGCTGCATCGTGGCTGGGATCGGTCTGGGGAAAGCAGTGGGCAAACATCAGTGGGCAGCCTGGTCTAGTGGCTGGCAACCCTGCACGTAGCAGGGGGCTTGAAACTAGATGACCATTATGGTCCTTTTCAACCCAGGCCATTCTATGATTCTGTGATTCTATGATTCTATGATTAGGTACTTTAAGGGGATGTGTTATCTATCCTTGCTGCTTTGAATTCCTAACAGTTAAGGAGCTCCCTGCTTATGCATTTCCCCTCATGTCACTCAAATCCTCCAAGCTGCATGGTCCTGTTTTTGCTTCGCCTTGCTTCAAAGCTGCTATTGCTTCCCTTGCAGCAGTGCTGTCATGGTGCCTGTGCCACTCATGAAATGAGCACCCAAAGAGTGCACTAATCCATGTTTTAAATCCAAGTGGACCCACTCAGCCCTCAGCAGGCACTAACAACGTGAGGTCATCTTTCATGACCTGTTGCCCCACAGGCCACCTCTGCTCTCTTACAGCATTCAGGCCCCACCGGAGGCAGCAGAAGCCAAGTTTGCCAAGGACACTGCCTCATGGCTTCTGTTCCCTCCAGACCCTGCTCGGGTCCAGGTGGGGCCAGAGCAGGACCGCGACCATCTCTACCACCCTTCAGCCAAGGTTGAGGTGGAGCCTGAGCTCCAGTCCCGCAGAGAGCGCCTGGTTCTGTCTGCAGAAGTGGAAAATGGCCCCTCAGAGGACCGTGACCACCTCTACCACAGCTGAGTGAGGCTGCAGCCCTGCCCTCCCCATGGGCCCCCAATAAACCTCTCCTTGTTGAGCAGCCTGGTGGATGCTTGGTTTCTGACAGGAATATGGGAGTTCAGTAGGCCAGGGGGCTCAGCCTGTCACTCTGGCCGCAGTTCAGCCCATGGGGAAGGGCTCCCAGTCATCTCTAGAGCTTCTCAGTTTGGGAGTTCCCAACAAGAATGTCGATGCACCGGCAGCACCAGGAAAACCTTTTAATAGCAGTAATGAGGCAAAACCCTGCTGAGGATCTCGCCCAGTGTGGGCATCATTCAGTGCCGGGTGCCGGCTCCCTCTGTGGTGCCGACAAACCCATCCTTCATTTTGAGGCACATGGGTGATGAAGGGGAGCAAAGGGGAACAAATGTCTGCAGGTTCTGCAGCTCAACTGTCAGTGAAGTTGGCCTTGCGCTTCTCCACAAATGCAGTCATCCCTTCCTTGCGGTCGTCCTGATGGCAGAGAATGAGCTGAGGTGTCCCACAGCCCCACCCTCCCTGTGTGTTCAGGGCCAGCCCTGTACTCACAGTGGCAAAAGTCGCATAGAAGAGGCGCTTCTCTGTCCTGTTCCCTTCTGTCAGTGTTGTTTCGAAAGCTGGAGACAGGGGCAAAAGATGGGGATGAGGAGATGGGACAAGATGTGAGACGAGGACATGGGAACACCGCTCAGCCTCCCAAATCCCTGAATTCACCCCCATCCCCGCCCCCATACCAGCATTGACAGACTCCTTGGCCATAGCTACCACCAGTTTGGAGTTGGCAGCAATCTTCTCAGCGCAGCCAATGGCCGCGTCCAGCAGCTTGTCCGTGGGGAAGACTTTGCTGACCAGACCTGTGGGCAAGCAGGGAGGTGGTGCGGGGGGTCCCCATTGCGCCCCCAGCCTCACCCACACCCGTACCTGCCGCTTTGGCCTCCGCCGCCGAGATCCGCTCCCCAGTCAGCACCATCTCCATGGCCAGCGACTTGCCCACAGCCCTGGTCAGCCTCTGCGTTCCGCCGGCGCCTGGGGATGTGGCGGTGGGCACGAGAGCAGGCATGCGGCTGTCACCAACCCTCTGGGGATGCATAGCCCCCAGGCTCACCTGGGATTGTCCCCAGCAGGATCTCGGGCTGCCCAAACTGCGCCTTCTCCCCGGCATAGATGATGTCACACATCATGGCCAGTTCGCAGCCGCCGCCCAGCTGGAAGCACAGTGAGGTTCTGGGACACAGGCAGCACGGACGTGGGACACAGGAACACAGAAGGGGCACTCACAGCAAAGCCGTTAACGGCGGCGATGGTGGGCTTGCGGACAGTGGCCACCCGATCCCAGCCAGCCAGGAAGCCGCCACTATAGCACTCCTGGAAGGTTTTGTTCTGCATCTCTTTAATGTCAGCGCCGGCTGCAAGGGGGACCACCGATGCTGAACCCGAAGGGCTGCGCTGGGACCCCCAGAGGTGGGGGTGGGACCGCAGGGTGTCGAGGCCTTACCTGCAAAGGCCTTCTCACTGCCGGTGATGACAATAGCTCCCACCTGCCCGTCGGCCTCGAAGGCGTCCAGTGCACGCCCCAGCTCCTCCATCAGCCCCGCACACAGCGCGTTGAGCGCCTCGGGCCGCTGCAGGCGGATCAGCCCCACGCTGCCGCCCGCCCCGGCCTTCTGCACCTGCAGGAAGCGGAACGGGGGCCCTGCGCGGCCAGGCGACCGCGCGCCATTACGGGACGACCTTCACCCGGGGGGGGCGGTGGGCTCCGCGCTCCGTGCGGGCGGCTCCCGGTGCCCCTCGCCCGGTGCCGGCGTCCCGAGCGCGGCCTACGCCCGCCGCCCGCCCCAGGCTCCCGGCGCCCTATCCCCCCACCGCCCCGCAGCGCTCCCCTCCCAGCGCCCGCTGCCGGCGACCCTTCGCTCACCGTCGCTGCACCCCCGCCCCGCCACAAGGGGGCGGAGCGCAGCCAGGAGCGCGCGGCGCCGCGCGGCACCGGCGCAGACACCGGCACCGGGACGGAGGAGGGCGCGCAGCGGGGCCGCCATTTCGCTGCGCGGCGCGGAGCTGCGCGGCCACGCCCCCGCCATCCCGCAGCCTCGCCCCGCCCCGCGCCCATTGGTCGGCGCCGCCGCGCCCCGCAGCGCGCCCGTGCCATTGGCCGACGCGGGCCCCGCCCCGCCGCTCCCCACGCGTGTCCGCGCTTCTCGTCGTCCGAGGGCGCGCAGCGCGGCCCCGTGCCCACCGCCAGGCGCCGAGAGGAGAGGAGAGGAGAAGAGCGGGCGGCAGTCTGGGGGCCGGCGAGCGCGGAGGGGAGGCGCCCACGCGGGACGGGGGAGCGGAAGGCGTCGGGGATCGCTGCGCGGATGCGCGGCCCCCGCGCGGAGAGGTGCGTACGGCCGTGCGTTGGCCATGCAGGGGTGTGCCGGATCTCGTGCTCGTGCCTGCGGCGTGCGCGACGGGGAGTGCGTGGACGTGCAGTGCGTGCGGGGGGACACCGCGCGTGTGAGCGGGCGCTCCGGGTGCGAGTGCACGTGCAGGGCTGGTGACAGCACCGTGGCTCACGCGCGTCCGTGCAGCCCGTGTGGCAGCGCGTGTGGCACGTGTGCTGATGTATGTGGCAAACACATGCCATCCATGTGTCAGTGTATGTAATACATATGTTGGTGCTTGCGACATGTTTGTGCAATCCATGTATTATGCAAGATATGTAATGCACGTGTTGGCATATATGGCAGACATGTGCAAAACATGTGCTTGTGCAACCCAGGTACCAGGGCATGTAGCACACATGTTGGTGCATGTGACACATACAATCCATGTGTCTGTGCAATTCCAATGCATGTTGTGAATGTGGCACGCATGTATAATCCCTGTGTTGGTGCATGTGGCACACGCACAACCCATGCACATGCAGGCTGTGACCAGGGCTGCATGCATGCACCATGCATCCCATGCATAGGTGCATGTGCAAGGAATAGGGAGACCTCACGACTGCCCGCATGCCTGTACAGCCCATGTTGGTGTATGTGATATCTGTAGCCCATGCACGACGTGACTGCTCTCACACCACATATGGGTGCACTGTAAGCCAGGGTGTGTGTGGCCCTGGCATGTGCAGTGCTTATAGATTCAGTGGGTGCATGCACAGGGCCGGGGCTGGTGCACGCAGACACATCGTGCATGCACGTAGTGTGGTGGGCACCTGCCCACAGCAGAGCCCTCCCTGTGTGCAGGTCAGCGGGATGAGGCAGCGTGTGGCCTGCTGCTGGGTGCTGCTACTGCTTGCTGCCACCTTCTGCCAACCAGCCGCCACCAAGGGTGGGCGTGGGGGCTCCCGGGGGGCTGCACGTGGCATGGCACGGGGGGCTGCCCGCAGCCGGCACAGGGCCCTGCCACGCTATGGCGGGGCCCTGCGCGTGGCTGCTGCAGCAGCAGCTGGGGCAGCAGCTGGAGCCGCACTGCACCAGGCCCGGACAGAGACTGAGTACCACGAGGGCAATGGGACAGCCTGGACATCGGTGGCACCAGAAAAGGTGGAATGGGGCTGGGCCATGCCGTGGCTCTGTCCGCTTGCTGCCATCTTGCACCACTGATGGCACCCACTGGGACCACTGGGTTCCTCAGCGATCCAACAGCGACGTGGAAATAAAGCTGGGTGACACTGCGTGTGGCTGGACACAGCCCAAGCAAGGACCGGGTGCAGGCACAGGGATAGCTGTAACACCCTGCACAGAGGCCTCTGTGATTTTACTTGGGGCTACAGGTGGCACCTGCACGGAGACTGTGCTTCCCCATTCCCCTTCCCATCAGTCCCAGCAGGGAGGATGCAGCCATCACA
Source organism: Perdix hodgsoniae (assembly GCA_035772895.1). Taxonomy (NCBI): domain Eukaryota; kingdom Metazoa; phylum Chordata; class Aves; order Galliformes; family Phasianidae; genus Perdix; species Perdix hodgsoniae. The sequence goes on from JAPSGF010000204.1 coordinate 222,955, forward strand.
AGGTGACCCATGTAGGAACAAAGCAGCTTTTAATCACACCATGCCACCACCTGGAGCTGGGGGAGATATGGGATACCTTGCTCTACTCCAGGACCCTCAGTCCAACGTCAGTCTACCCAGGCGCCCGGCACGGAAGGCCCGCAGAAACTCATAGGCAGCAGCTGAGTAGTTGAGCATCATCATGTTGACATTCCCTGCAGAATGGAATGGAATGGACAGAAGGGGTTGCCACAATCCTCAGCAGAGCCCGCAGCCCAGAGATCCCCAAACCCCATGCTCACCTGTGCCTGTCAGCACCTTCACCTTCTGCGTCTTGCCTAGGGTGACTGCCACGTACTTCAGCACATGCCTGATGTTGTCACTGGCCTCAGGCAGTCCATAGCGCTCCACGTATCTGCAGAGAGGATGCGGCTCCTACCCACACCTCGGGGTGCCCCAGCCATACCCTGCTCCCCACTCACCCAAACTGCTGCTGCTGGTTCAGTATGTACAGCAGGTAGTCAGCCATGATATCCTCACCCACCAAGTGGTCATGGATGGCTCCTGCCAGAGGGAAGGCCCCAGCCTTGTCAGCTTTCTCCGCACAGCCCGCCCTGGGCTGCCCAGCTCCATGGCCCCATACCACACAATGCCAGCTTCATCCCCGTCTCCACATCGGACAACTTTGGAGGCAGAACACCTGGCGTGTCCACCAGGTACACCAGGGGAGTCTCGCACACCTGCAGCCCCGCAACCAAGACCACAGGCTCAGGAGGGGCTCTTAGCCAAGGCCTTGCAGCAAGGTGATGAGGCGCTTCATGGGAGAAAGTCTGCACACTGCAACCAGCACCCATGGGGGGGGGGGGGGACAGTACCTGGATCCGGGTCAGCACCGCCCTGGTGACACCTGGCTCACCGCCCACTGCTGTGGCTTTTCCTTTGGGGAAAAGGAGAGAGTGAGGGTGGTGTGTGATGTCTGGAGCAGCAACCTCCCAATGCTACGGAAACTTGGGTATACCCTTTTTGAGGTGCAACCTCCGCAAAGAGTTGATAAGCGATGACTTGCCTACATTGGGCACACCGATCACCATGATGCTGTACTCAGTACTCTGAAAGCAAGGAGGACACGTGAAGGTGCTGTGCTCCATCAAAGGACATACCCAGGCTGCAGCCTCCCTGCCCCTCCTCACCTCAGCCCGGTGGTAGCGTGGGCTGCTGCTGACTAGCTTGGCGACCAGGGGCACAATCTGTGGGAAGTGGGGAGGATGCTCTCACTGCGGCCTCAGGGCCAACTGAGGACACAGCAGCAGCACAGTACCTTCTTGACATTGCTGTCCCGCTGACAATCAGTGAAGACAACATGCGAGCATCCCTGCTGCCTCAGTTGCTCCAGGACTCTCTGTGTGGACAGGAGCTCACTAGTATGGTCCCACTGCAGCCCTGCGAGGCCCCAGCCTGCTCTCTGCCTCCAGCACTCACTGATTGCTGGCGTGGGTCAGCCAGGTCCATCTTGTTCAGCACCAGAAGATGCGGGCGGATGCCCAGCACCTCCTGCAGCACAGGGTTACGGCCTGACAGGGGGATGTGTGGCTGCTAAGGAGAACAACTATAGTATGAGAGAAGACAGGAGAGTGGGGGCTGGTGTGGCTTGTGGGGTGAAGAGGCTTGGAACAAGGTAACAGCACAGGTGCAGGGCTTAAAGTGGGGCTAAAGCAACTGTGTGCTGGAGCAGATCATAGAGAAAAGAGGGGTATGGGGGCTGGTTTGGGGGTTATGGAGCTGAGAGCAGACCACCTCATGGACAGTCAACTATGGGTACAGGGACCAAAAGAGAGTAAGTGAACGACTACGTGCAGGTACAGACGTAAGGGAAAACAGGGTCGGGGACTGGTATGGGACGTTATGGAAAACAGGGGGCACCATTTTGGGGGTTGCAGGGCCGGTGCAACTTGGGGGGGGGTCTCGGAACTTAGACTGTGGTACCCGGAGGGCGGTACGGCAAGGAGATAGCGTGTGCTGGAGAAAGCAGGGGGCTGGAAGGCAGTCTGAATGCCGTGCAGGGGGGCGGTGCTGCTCGAGCGGCTTAGGAGCTGGAAGCACTTGGCAGCTGGGTACAGCGCAGGGCTCGGTGGCTAAGGATATACGAGCGTCGTGCACCTCGACGAGGCAGTCGGCACGCCGCAGGGAGGCCCGCATTTGCCGCAGCCCTGCAACACAACGCCCGCTGAGCGTAGCGGCCGGACGCACCGACGGGAAGGGCCCGCCCCGCCGCTACCGGCCGCTCACCTTTGGCCATGTGCCCGGGGAACCAGGAGGCCGCATCGCGGCTGCCGAAATCGAAGTGGGTGCGGAAGCCGCCCGACTCCGAGAGGGACCCCGACGCGGCGGCGCGCAGCGGTCCCACCCAGCGCCTCATGACGCTTCCGGTGCGCCACTTCCGGTCGTGAGAAGCGGAAGGAGGAAGCGGATCGGCGCTGGGAGGTGAGTGCGGGGATGCGGTCGCGGAGGGGGGCGTGGCCTGGCCCGGTCCTGACACAGCGCTCTCAGCGCTCTCAGCGTTATGGCGGAGCCGCGGCCCAGCGGGGAGCGTCGGAGCTCAGCGGCGGTTCCGGGCCCAGTGCCCGCCGCGCCCCCCCGCGGCTCCGCAGCCTCCCTCGCAGCCTCCCTCGCAGCCTCCTTCGCAGCCGCCTGCCGCCCCGCTGTCCCCCCCGGACGCCGCCCCGCCGCCTGGCCCCGCGACGGCCCCGCTGGATGACACGCGCTTCATGATCGCCGGCACCAACTGGTACTGACGGTCCGCTGAGGATGAGCGGCCGGCGGGCAATAAACCAGGCAGAACTCTGTGGGGAAGGAACCTTTATTACGACCGGGCCGCGGCCCGCGGGAGCTGGTTGAGGCGCTCGGCCTCCCGCCAGCCAGACAGCAGCGCGCCGTGCGTGGTGGAGTAGAAGGAGCGGTGCGTGGCCTCCCCCGCGAACAGCACCTGCAGCGGCTGCAGGGAGGAGGTCAGGCCCGGGGGCAGCATCAGGCCCACCCGCAGCAACACGCGCCCACAGCTTGCCTGAGGCCGTCCCTTCGCGCCGGCCCATTGAGTGGGCGCCTGAGGCCTTGGGGAAATGCCCCATGCCAGGAGGGCGCTGGCATGCGTTCTTCGGGCCACTCCTCCCCATAAGAGATGAGGTGCACCCCACCCTATCCCGCCATTCCACATCAGAGGACCCAGGTGGCCCTGCACAGAGCTGTGTGCTCCGTGCCCTTACCCTTGGGTCAGATGCATCCTCGGGGAGTGGCTGTGCCAGTATGTCTATGTCTTCCCCGGAGCTTCCGACAGCCACATAGCTGTAGGAGCCACGTGTGTAGGGAGCGCTGTGCCAGCAGGAGCGCAGCACGCTGCGGGGCATAGGCAGGTGCGGATTGCCTGTGGGCCATGGAGCACATCTCAGGGTCGGGCAGAGCACCCGGCCTGCTCGGCCTCTTCCTGCATACGTAGGTGTTGGGGAAGTGGGGGATCAGGTACCTGTCAGTGTGCGGAGGACGTGGGTCATGGTGCTGAGAACCTCAGCGTCGCTCAGTGTCTCCATGTACTCTGACTCCTTACCAGCGATGAAGCCACAGAGGACGTGCCCAAGCCTGGTGGGGAGAAGGAGCACCCGATGGGAGGTGGGGACTGAGCTGTGCAGCCTGGAGCCCTACCTGCTCCAGACCACATCGCCCTGAAAGACCCCCAAGCCAGCACTGTGTAGGGCCAAAGCGCTGGGCCACCTACTGCTCTGGTGGCTGCAGGACCACAAAGCCCACAAGCTTCTTGAACCAATTGGCCTTCAGGTCAGCACTGGGCTCAGTAAGAGGTGACTCATCCTCCCACACTACTTCCAGTAGCTGCTGCTTGGGCTCCCAGAAGGGCTGCTCAAACTCCAGGAAGATCTTGTTATTGGTGCCAAAGCCCAGGCGGCGAATAGCCTCTGCCTTCCGCTGAGGCAGGGGAGGCTGGAAAAAGTCCTGATGCCGTTCCTTGAGGAAACCTACAGAGAGAAGGTGGGGTGTTTTCCTTTGACTGCAGCCAGGCCACTTGCCCCAGGGGCTCAGCTGGGTGATGCAGTGGTAGGGCAGGGCCCCTCCAGCCTCACCCAGTGGCACGGTGACAATGACATGGTCAGTGAGAAAACAGTCGCCATCCTCGCACTCCACCTGGACAGGGAAGTCCCTGTCCATGTCCCCCTCCTCACGGAAGGACCCCTGCCACCGGATAGTCCTCACTGGTTTGTTGAGCAGGACAGTGCCCTCAGGCAGGGTCTCCAGTATGCGCTCAGGCAGGCTGCTATAGCCACTGTAGGAGAGGAAGGGACCAGAGAGAGCTTCCTTCACTGCCATGTACCCCTGCCCAGGGTGTTCCCAGTGCTCCTGCTCACCCTGGGAAGGTGCAATCCAGGCCGGGCAGCGAGGTGTACTCCCCAAAGGACCCCAAGGCTACCATGTCCATGCTGTGGGTGCCACTGATGCAGCACTCCAGCTTGAGGCAGGCATTGAGGACGGCCAGCCGCAGCTGCTTGTCATCCTTGTCCTCATCCCAGGTGGAGGCCAGCCGGGCGATCTCTGCCCGCACGTACTGCCCCACGCTGCTGGCGGGCAGCTCCTCCACGCCCACGAGGGCCTGGGCCGAGCCCAGCAGCTCGCTGAAGAGGCTGCGGGTGCCGTTCACCAGCTCGGAGCTCAGCACCTTCCCTGAGCTGCCGTAGGTGATGACAGGCAGCAGCGGGTGTCCCTTCGCTTCCACCCGCTGGTTCTCCTCCTCGGCGGCCCCGGGGCCCAGCAGCCCGTAGCTGGAAGCCAGGCGGAAGACGGGGTTCCCTTCTGAGGGCCCGTGGATCCAGTGAGCGCCCAGCTCCGCCAGCCCCGAGGCTGCGGGAGGAACGCGGCGTCACCCCGGGGCCGCTGCCACCCCCCGCCCCCCCGCGCCCTCCGCTCCCTACCGAAAGGGAGGCTGCACACGCGGCCCCCGACGCGGCCTCCCGCCTCCAGCAGCCGCACGCTGCCGGTGCCTCGCAGCCGCTGCGCCGCCCCCAGCGCCGCCATCCCCGCGCCCACCACCAGCACCCGGCGCCCGCCGCCGCCGCCGCGCTCCATGGCGTCCGCCCGCCCCCGGGGCCGCCCCGGATCTCGTGGGGCCGCGCTGCTGTTGAACCTTCACCCCAGGGCTGAGCTCGGGCGGTGCTGCTGTTTAGCCGTCACCTCAGCACTGACGTCCGACAGTGCACAAAAAATCCCCCTCGAGCTCTTATTTCTGTTGTGTTTTGTAGGTTGTTGTTTGCTTGTTTGTTTGTTTGGGGGGGAGGGGGTGAAGGGGAGGGAGCACCGTGTTTTTGCACGTTTTTCAGCAGGGTGGGGACATGCAGAGCACCGGAGAAACCACGACCCAGCACTGGTGAAGATGGATTCTCTGCACCCCACTCGAGCCCCCGGCCGCGGGCAGGGCCAGGGCCGCGCTCAGCACCCCCTGATGCAGCCCAGAAAAATTTGGCTCGGCCATCCCCAGTGTACCACTATTGGGGGCTGCTTCCTCGGGGCACTGCTGAGCTGGGCCTTGCCCTACTGGGACCCTTTCACCATAGCCACGATGCAACTGTAGAGGCGTCCGGGGCTGTCCAGGCCCCAGATGAAGTCCCAGTGGTTCCAATCAGTGATGTGCATGTAGGAGATGAGGTGGGTGATGCGTGGCAGCAGCAGGAGGACGTCCCTCTGGTCAGCTACCCAATCCTCACCCCCTGACCACACTGCTGTGGGCACAGGCATCTTCTCCAACTGGTAGTGGGGAGGCTTCTCCTGGAGGAAGTGAGAATCATCTGGGAAACCGTACAGGCTCACCTTGCCCCACGGCACCCAGGACAGGCTTGGTGTGAGTCTGGTTGCAGGTTTGGATGCAGATATCCTGGACACCAGCACCACAAGCCCTACCTGGTGGTACACAGCTTGGTTTTTGCTGCCGTAGTCGAAAGCTTTAAACTCTCCCGATGTCTTCACCTGGTGGGAAAAGATAACCATACAGCAAGACATGTGGCAGGGCCACTGGGTGCTACCATGTGGGTCCCATACCTCAAAGACTCTCAAGGGCTGGCTCCCAGCAGAGCAGCCCAGTGCACACATCTCAGTGCAGTGAAAAAGTGAAAATAATGGGATACAGAGCAGCTCTGCCTGTATCCTAAGCCCCTTCTGCAGGATCTGTTTTACCTCTTTCCTCCCTCACAAGTTGCTAGCACCAACACATGCTGATCTCTCACACCTGGAGACACCAGGTTCAGGGGGCAGCCAAGGGGTGAGGCCATTCAGAGGACATACCTGGGTCCAGTGTATTATGTTTTTGACAGATGTGCCATCAGGATAGTGGGCTGTGTACACATCCAGCCGGCTCTGCAGGGAAACACACTCAAGATATCATTGTTTGCAGGTGAATAGGAACAGGGACAATGTTTGCCAGATTGTGTTTTCTAAGGGCCTGTGCTGTGTTGTGCTGCCTAGAGAGTTAGGTCAGGTTCACAAACATATAATTTCCATTAAAAATCAATTGCTCTTATACAACTCTGGAAGAAGAAACAAGCTGTTAACAACATTTAGGCTCAGCGTTCCCCATGCGCTACCAAACCTCACTTCCTTCAGGGTTAGTAGATGACAACTGTAGGTCAGCAGCTTTAGGCTTTTCACCACCAAGAGCAGCCTTCCTCCCTGAAACCAGAAGTCTCCAATCCCCAGGAAAGGACACCAGCTGTTCCTATGAGGGAATCTCCCCACAAGGTGCTGTCCCATAGCCCATGCTCAGCAGGTCCTCAAGGACACCCAGCCCAGCCCAGTGACTATGCACAAGTCCTTGGTATCTACTCGTGGCCTCCAGACCTTGCTGAGAGCCTTGCTTTGAGTCTGCTGGACAGATGAACAGACGCACCATGTTGAGGTTCTTCTCGTTGAAGCCACCCAGCAGGAACAATAGGTTGGCACAGGGCTTGTGCAGGAGCAGGTGCCTGCACAGGTTGGGAAGAAATCTCCACAGCTTCCTTATCCTCAGTGAGGCATCTGTCTTGCCCAGTAGCATCTGGGGAAACAGATGGTGAAGGTAGCTTCTTACACTTCCCTTCCCCAGGCTATTACATCTGTGGCAATCAGCTGCTTTCTGCTGCTTCAGATGGCCTGGAAACCATGTCCTGTTTCTAGCATTCAGGGGATTAGAGTAGGGATGGATCTCGTACCTGAAGCATATTGGGTTTTCTGTTAAGAAGGAATGACATTTTCAAGACAGGACTTTCAGCATACTTCATCGTCACTACGGGAGCCAGGGCAAAAAAAGTTTTGATTTTCTGAGCCAGTTCTGGCATGGATGAAAATGCTATGAACGCTGAGAAAACAGAAAAACAATCTGAGACTTGTTGGATTTTGTTGAGGTGCTTAGCCCAAGGGTTTGCATGGACCCGCTGCTTATGTCTGTTTAGCTGACATTAGTCTGAATTAGGAGTCTGGAATTTCTGCCTCTGAACTTTCTGTTCAGTGTTAGTGCTAGCCAGAAGGAGACATTTTTATTCCTGTGGCTGACAACTTTAATGACTAACACTAGTGGGACATCCTGCCCCTTTCACAAGGAGACAAGAACAGTAGTATCCCCTCCCAGTGGCTACTTCCATTGTCCCTTAGGTCACTTCATACCCATGTTGGTCTAGCTGGTGGAAAAAAGCACTGTGATTTGGGTGCACAAGCCTTGAACACTTTTGTTTGGTGTAGAACACTGCAACCCAGCTTTCCAGGCTGGAATTTGCTTTTCAGGACCTGACTGTAGTCACCTAGCACTTTCCTACTACTGTAGGAACATGCATGTCCTCCCATTTCTCCTTTAGGGAGAGCACTGCTGTTGTGTTGCAAGGCACCTTTGAGATGTCCTAACATGCCTGCTTGGTCGCTCACACATGTAGGACCTCCCTGTGCTTTCTGCTTACAAATGGCAAAGTGAATGTTTTTGAGGTGGTCCAGGCAACACCTTCCCTGTTTTAGGGAGAAAGGTGATGCCCAACGCCTTCTAACACACCAATAGTGGCACCCTGAGAGTAGCCCACATAGTACAGCTGCTTCTGGCCAGTTTTCTGCAGGACAAAGTTGATCATTGCTGGGAGATCATATGTGGCCATTTCGTGGAAGCTGCAATACAGGAACAGAGCATGAGTTACAAGGGTATATACAGAAGAGCTTGACATCTGCAGGTAGTTTGCCAACAGAAAGTTCCCATGACCAAGGAGAGCCGTAAGGTAGGTGATGTTTCACTCAGTCCAAAGTCATCTCTCCTGCCATGGCCTCATCCTTCATTGAGAAGGCTTAGTCCTCCCATAACCATTGCTAGGAATCTGCAGAGCCTGGCCACCAATACAATACAGCATTTCAGTTGCAATGCACAACTCTGCAGATCAAGATCTGGCTCTGCAGATCAGGATGCCAGAGACAGGGAGTCCTGCTCATGTGCCTTTTAGCATGATGTAGTGTAAGTGTGGATGCACTTCCTTAGCTATTCTACTGCAAGCATATTTATAAGTCTGGAGACAAGTGTTGAGCAGGCACTTACAGTCTTACTTACCTCAGTCTGTTTCTGAGCAGAAGGAAAACTCACTTTCCAGACTATTTTGGAGGAATCATAGAGCCACTGAAATCGTTAAGGTTGGAAAGTACCTCTAAGATCATCATGGCCCCTTTACTAACCCACCCTCCTTGTCATGGGGGACTACACCTAGAAGAGGGGGAGAAATTGCCACTTGCAGGCACCTTGCTAGGAGGACTGGTCTGGGACATCCAGAGGCAGTCCTGGATTCTGCAAGGTGGAGACCCATGGAGTCTGCAGTGAGATACTGGCCCCATGTCACCAGGCAGGTCTGCACAGGTGCTTCCAGCCTCCCTGCCTTCAGGCTCCTCTGGCAGGTGTGGGGGTGGCCATTCACGGGACTAGATGCTCTGACTTGCCTGTGTGGAGGCATCCACCTATGCCTAGAGGTGGGGGACACACAGGAGAGTTTGCCAGCTTTTGTAATCCACCCCAGCCTACCTGAAATCCCAGAATTCAGTCTGGTCAGGGGAAAGATGCTGGTGTCTTTGGGAACAGCGTGTTCCTCGACTGTTTCCCAGCCACACATCGTAGCCAGAGTCTGCTAGTATGAAGCCAAGGCTGTTGTTAGCCAGATTTTCAACCCAGTTGCTGCTATCACCAAGTAGCCCATGCTGAAGAAACACAACAGGTCTGGGGTCTAGATGTGAAATAAACACATGTTTTATTGAACCAGAATTCCTCTGCTATTACCAAATTCAGACTACTGTGGCCTACTTTTAGCACTGTCAGAGCACATGCAATACTCTTTTGTACTGCCTGGAGAGGGGGTATGTAAGCAGGGACATGAAGAGATCTTGGCTGTAGTTGTGTTGCGATTGTCACAGGCTGAATAGCTGCTGATGTCTCTCCCAAACCTTTCAGGCTCCATGTGCTCATCTCTGTATGCTCAGCACTGCAGACATGGACAGATCATGGCAATCACACACTCTCAGTCCTACAGGTTTGTCACTGAGGTAGTACACACCTCAAAGACACAAATTTTCAGTGGAAAAATTAAATGAGGAACTTTCTTAAGATATGTCTGCATCCTTTGAGCCTTTAAACTGAATTTCTGCTTGATAACAAAAGACGTTCCTGTGCTGTGTGCATGGTTTCCTGTGCTGGCTGCTAAAGCCTTGACTGCAAATTGGAGAAGGGCCATGGATTTGGTATTTTTTGAATTAGTGATAAATACTGGCCCAGTAAGGTTCATCCCTTTACCTGGATCTCAGGTAGCTGCTCGTTAGAATCATAGGGCCAATGAATCACACAATATCCTGAGCTGGAAGAGACTTGTGGTTCTATAGAGGGCCACCCAAAAATCAAACAGCATGTCTGAGAGGTTACTCCTGTTTGCTGGCTTCCTTGCCAAATAGAGCCATACCTGTGTTCCTAGGATATTCTCTCCCATGCGGAATTCTGTTCAGTTTGACATAGTAACCATCACGAGTCAGGATTTCGTACTCCTCGCTGGGGTACATTCTGTAGCAGATCACTTGGCTCTGGGAAAAGAAAAAACAAGATGGAAACCTACATAGCTGGGACAAGCAACACAGAGCACATCCCTCATTGTATGGGATGCCCCTGCCGAGAAAGGAGAACAGTATGGAGAGATGTCTCCACACCGAGTATCACTATCCTCACTGTCTTCATTCTCTCTAGCCAAAAGGACTCAGAAACCTGTTGTTGGGAAAAAATCTTTTACCTGAGGTGTTCTTTCAGAAACTCACCCCACTTAAATACTTCTAAAGTGTCAACCAGTGAGGCTGATGTGTGATGAGACATTGTGTGTGCTGGTGCCTGTGGGCCTGTCTGAACAGGAGGAGATGTGGGCCTGGGGCTGGGATACAGCAGGCCTGAGCATAGCGTGTGCGTGTGGATTCCTCTGGAAGCAAGGGCTGAAAATAGAAGAGTTTTCTGACACCTGGCACTGGCAGCAAAACATGCTGTGCTGTGCTCCGAGCCGGCTGGCGGGACAGATAAGCTCGGGCCTACCCAGCATGCAGAGATAGCTCAGCTGAAAACGCCTGCTGCGCTTTGTCACAGGGCTCACGGGGCTTCGCCTCAGCGTTATCTACACCGAAAATTCAACAGATTGGGACGTTTCATTCTGGTGAAATCAAGCAGTGCTCCTGCTTCTGGGTTGCCATGCCTGGTTTTTCATGTGGTTGCTGGAGGCATTTAATTTCAGCAATTTCATGGCTCAGCTCTCGGGTCCATCTCAGTCTGCCACCTGCAGAGCTGTGTTGCTGGGTCTGCTAGGAGCAGTGTCTGTGTGGAGACCCCTACCCCACCCGTGTGAAACCCTCAGCATGGTGTGCTTGTGGGTCTGTATCCAGTGAAGTACTGCTGGCGCTGGGTTTTGTGTTCACTAATGGGGTTTTAAATTCATGGTGGGGCTCCTGCCTTGTCAAGGAGCACAAGTGAATACCACGTGTTTGAGCAAGGAGAGAGGAACCTGCAGAGCTTTCTACCTTCAAGGAAGAAGTCTGATTCAATCCAAAGTGAGACTGCTGCTGTCTCTAACTAACCTGCTTCTACTAATTGCACTTAATTTGCAGGGAGGATGAGGACTCATTCAGGGCTTGTTAACGATGGTATGGAGACAGCGCAATGCCATGTGTCTCCACAGAACCAGTACACACGGCTACTGCAGCCCTTTCTACACACCCTGCATCTCTCCATGGCCCTCTCTCACCCAGTTAAATATCTACAAATGTTCAGACAGAGAGGAGATCCAATATTCTCCTGACTTACAACATTCATGAATGTCTCTGGATTTACACTCTTTGGATTCGTGGTGACATCATCTGAGTTTGCAGCTGCTTGCGTCAAAAGCAGGATTGCAACCAACAACCGCATCTCGTGCCTGTGTAAAACACCATTGCTATTTGTTAATAACATTGTTATGAATGTCTGGTCCTACTTGGCTCTGCTGGCTGAGCTCCTTTAGTGTCTGATGACCACAGATGACAGGCTGCGGTGGGAAAGCAGAGGGTATTCCCAGTTTCAGCTCCCACCGGAGTCCATGCAGGGTTCTCTGCACTCCTCCACACAGACTGAGTCAAGCAGCAGCAAGACCCATCTTTGAAATTTTAATGGTCAAAAGATTATATAACTGAAGAACTAACATGAGGGAAATTGCTGTCAGGACAGATGCCACATTTTAAGTAAGAGCTTGCACTATGAAGAGGTATCTATACTTCCACTGTTTCCCTATTGCTTACCTTTTGCACCCAGAAGCCACTATTGACCCAAAGTCTCATGAACCAAAGCTTCTAGAGATTTCTAGGAAGAATATTTATTAATTAAGCACAGTTCAAAATAAACAGAAACATTTTGACTACCTGAGAGACTCCTGCACTGAGCAAAGATGTATTTGTAATACACAGTTAATATTACATAAGATTTCTAATGCTTTGCCAGGCTCTTAGAATTTAGAGGTTAACTTCTACCTAATAGTGTGAGCCACCAATCTTCTCACCATCCGTGTGCCTTTTTTCATCCTTCTCCCAGTGGGTCTCACACTTTGAGACATACTTGCCCCCTGAAATAGTCTGAATGTTCATAGTAGCTGCCTCTATGGTAGTAACAAGAAGCAAGCAACTGAGAAAAAAGCAGTCGATGCTTTTTCACCCTCAGAATAGCTCCTACGCGAATCTGCATTACAGACGAAAATACATTACCAGGCAATGCCCACTGTTGTATGATCAGGCTGCGGTGGGAGTGATGGTGTCTCTACCAATCCCAGCAATAAAAAGAGTGTGCTGTGTCAGAGTCCTTTTACATCAGCACTGTGCTGGGCTACATCATGTGTCCTCCAATTAAAGGATACACTGGTCATATCTTTGATAACTTCCTCTGCTTGGTCTTATGATCATACCTTTTGGGCTTGCAATGAATTACATCTTCAAAAGCAGCTGGGCTTATGTGGCAAGGAATTTCAGCTATGGAGTTTCATCTTCAGCTCATGATATCTGCCGCAAAAAAATAAAAAAAGAAAGAAAGAAAGAAAAAAGCCAAAATGTTTCATTTGAAAAAGATAATTTCCTATCTCCTAGGTACTCTTGAGAATGCTAGAAGAGCTCTTGGGGCAAGGAGAGGACTCAAGATAACGGGAGCAAATGGCAGTTACATTGAACTGTTTAGCAGCTTTGCAAGACCACAGCAGCATGTGACCTCTTGATAGGCACTGGGCGGGAGCTGGGCAGGCTTTGCCCTGAGTGGGAAACACAGGGTGGCAGTCCCAGGTGGCCTCCACAAAACCCCTTAGGCCCAAGGGATATTGTATTTGCAACAGGCAACTCGCAAAACCTCTGCAGTGTTTTCTGGAAAAGCACCAACCTCAGCATCTTGTAGATGGACTGCAAAACAGAGGAGAGTTTATGCAATGCCTGTTTGACTGAAGTGCTATAGATTGCACAGAATAATGGTGCTCTTTCTCCACCTTTAGCCCATGATGTTGTAACTTATGCCTTTCTGTATCTGCTTGGTAGCTGTCTGAAAGACCTGCTGGCTAGCATGTGCTCTGCTTGTGTACATTTTCTGGACAAGGATTAAGTTGGCTTCTGATGTTGTGAAGCACACTCAGCTGACATTTCTACAGAACACAAATGTCATTCCATCCATCAGACTCTAAGCGCTCAGACACTGACATAAAGGAGCTGTACGTGGGGGTGCTACCTTCCCCACAATGGGTGCGACCACAGCCTTTGCTGTTTCATTACCTTACTTCTGTCCCTGGGTCTCATTTGGGCTTTTAAAATGTTTTTCCCACCCTGTGTACACCAACATCCCACCACATAAGATGGGCTTCATGTAGAGGACAATTCCATTGTGTAATCCAAGAATACTTTTAAAAATACCCTGTGGATGGAGAAAGCACCACGTAGCTTGTGTTTTCTTGCTTTACCTTCTGGTTTCCTTCCACAGCACCAAGACAGGCATCTTACTTGCATGGTCAGATACTTCATCTACAATTATTTGCCTTCTACCTCCATTACATAGTAGCGATCCAGGGGAGGTACCAGATACTAATAGTATTGCTAGAGATGCAATATGAAATGTTGTACTGGTACTTATTGTATCTGTGGTAGGAAGAAGAGAAGTTGCCAACCAGGAGCAGCTAGCCTTTTACTGAGAATGGAGAACTTAGTAGTTTCTGAGGTTGGCAGATCAGAGCTGGGCATTTTCACATATAGATGCAAGTGTAGAAAAGAGTAGCACTGTTGTGATACCGTTGTACTTGTCCATCTGGCAGAGCTTTGAATCATCAGTGATGTTAACCTACTATGTCAGGGCCTCCTGATACATAGTAGGGCGTATAACCAAATATTAAGTAGACTATCATAGGCATCTTAAAATTAAACTGTATAATCAAGCTCATGGGGCGTTTGTACAGTACTGTTGTAGGAACTAATGAAAGAAAAGGTAAGACTGATTAGAAACAGAAGGACATTTTATTTGACTTCCTAAGCAAGTAAAGCATCAATCAGTATATTCATATCACATATTCATTCTCATCAGGACCAAGAAGATATGTGTGCCCAAGTGCTCTGGCCAAGGTCACCTGCATCTGACATGGAAGGCAAGGTTTGCCAGCTGTTGGATCCTCAGCATGCCTTCTGGGTTCCTCTTAAGTCTCAAGATGTCTGTTCTTGGACAGACATCTGAGATCATTTAGAAGTTGAAAGATACTGTGGTGTGATATTTTGCCTCTGAATCCTATTTACTTCAAGTTTTGTAAATGTTAGACAACATTGCTGATGAGCATCTTTCGTTTTCTTGTTTGGGCTTATAACTTGTCCTTCTCATGGGATAACAGGAACAGCCCACGAGATGTGCTGCATCCCCTCTGCTGTCGTTCTGTTGTCAGGTGTATGTCTTCTGCCAACAAGTCACCTTCTCTGTGGCACATGAGAACACAAGCAACATGTTGCTCAGCTCTCACCAGCTTGATTGTTGTTAATCGCATCCTTGGAAATCAGTGCATGCCATTCCTCTAACTCTTGCTCTCGTGCTTCCGATGATTTCACACATGTGCAAGGCGCCAGGTGGTATGCTAAGTGTGTTTGTTGTACCTTTTTGATGTTGACACTTGCCAAGCACAAGGGTAAGCAAACACGAATAGGGAGATACTTTACTGGCTGACATCTTGTCCTGGCATCCTGAGCTCAGAAAAACAACATAATTCTGCTTTTTAGCAATAGGGGAACATCAACTGTTGTGTAATCCTGGCCAGATAAATATAATTCCCTGTTAGTATCCTTGAAGAACCTTGCTCATGCAAAAAAAAAACAACTGCTGAGGAAAATTGTGTTTATCTGGTGCTACCTCTCATTGTTTAAAGTCCCTCCATGTGACTGCGTTGTCTCCATTATTTCTGATTACACAGTTTATAGCGGCATTACCCATACTAGAGTTGCATAGTCAGGCTTGATGTAATAGGGAATTATTTTCACAACACCTTGCCAGAATTGTTCATGCAATCATTTTGTACACTGTAGTGAAACTGAATCAACAAATGCACACATGCTCTGTAAGACTTATTGCAAAATAATTGTGATATGGTTACCCAGGATTTCTCTCACTTATTTTCTTCCTTAATAGTTAGTAATATTACTAAAATATTATTTTTTCAAATTTGCTCTTGGACCTTTTTTTTTGTTGGTGAATAATTGATGGAAAAAGACTAACAAGCAATTCAGGAAGCAGTAACGTCCCACACTTACAGTCTGGGACAAATTGCAGCAGTCAGGAGCAGAGACCTGCTCAGGCTGGTGAAGAGCATTGGAGGTGGTTATATCTGACCATGATTTTGGCTGACCATAACTTGTCATAGGCACATACAGTTCCCATCTGCTTAAAGTACCAACACATAAAACCACAAGTCTCAGGCACCGACTACACAGTCTGTCTTCAAGCACTTATCTAACAGTCTTGGAAATAACATAGGAAATAACACAGAAATTGCTCATGGTTCCTATGTTAAGAAAGACACATGTCCTCAAGAGAATTAATTGAATCTTCTCAGAAGATTCAGATTAAGCCTGAATCTTCTCAAAAATGCCAGTGACCGCAGATGATGTTTTTCAGGCTTGCTGTTAAGGATCAAAACAACATGAAAAGGCAGTGCACCATCTGACATGACTTGATGAAACCCTGTCCTAGATTAATCCCAGTAAAATTTAGTTTCTAAATAACACAACAGACCGGTCAGTTGCTTAAACTAGATACCAAAACAATCCTAGGATTACTTACAAAAGCGCATCTCCATTTCAAGCCTGTGCCTCTATAATCCTCAAGCTGGAATGGCTTCATGAAATGCCTTCAGTGTGGACACAGCTGAGCACATGAGCCTGCTGCTTTTTTTCACATTGATTGTGATGATGATAGAAAATTATAGGCCATAAAATATGCTGCAATTACTGTATTTTGAATGGGATGTAACAGTTTTAAGCCTGTCCTACCTCTCATGCCAAACATAAACAGATCAAAAATTGTTCTGCCTGAGAACATCTGGAAGAAGGTTAAGTCAGTGGCTACATGACAAATATCATTCACATGTGCAGGTGTATGGTTGAGGTTTGGTCACACATGGAGGATAAACAGTCTCAAGACATTCACACGGGGAGCAAGGTGCCTGGATGCCCTTGTTCTTGTAAGAGAAAACTCCAGCCCCAAAACAACAGGCTTGAGATGAGCAAGGACTCCAGACCCTGCAAGACTAGCACAGCTCTCCAGAAAACCCTTTTATTAACTGAGGCAATTTGAGATGACAAAAAATCACAATATTTATGTTGCAAGCACCTTGATTATTCGCTGCTTTCTTTTCTTTCAAAATGCACCGACTTCGCAATTGCTGAACCCTTAACAAACAAGTATCAGTTCCATCTGGAACTTTCAGACCATGGTTTGGAAAGAATTCCACCAGAACACTCCACCATGGGAATGAATTAAGACAGTGCAATATGAATTTCATCTTGGATGAATACAAAATTGGAAGAAACACTGAAGAATGAACAGAAAAAAAGAGCCGGAACACTGCAATTCTTAGGAACTTTCAGACTTAAAAAAATTTGTAATTTTTAATTAAAATGTATAAGCTTTAACAAGCTATTCAGAAGTCTGGATGTTTATTTGCAAGGATAGGAAACTCTTCATGTGTTTGCATGCTCATTCATTGCATGAACACAATGCATTACTGGAGGAATGCTGCGTTAAGGCAGAGCCCTGCACTAAATAACCAATTACACAGAAAAGGGTGTCATTACAAAAATAAAAAGTGAGGTAGCTAATCACTTTAGCTCCCTCCAGTACCTAAAGGGGCCTACAGGAAAGCTTGAGAGAGAATCTAGCAGGGAATGTAATGATGGGATAAGGGCTAGCAGCTTTGAACTAAGAGTGTGGAGATTTAGATTAGAGATGAGGAAGAATTTTACTCAGAGGATGGTGAGGCCCTGGAACAGGCTGCCCAGAAAAGTTGCGGATGCTCCAACCCTGGAGGGTCTCAAGGCCAGGCTAGATGTGGTCCTGGGCAACCTGGTCAGGTGGGAGATGTCCCTGCCCATGGCAGGATTTGTAGCTAGGTATTCAATAATTTCCTTCAAGCCAAACCATTCAATGGTTCTATCAATCTATAGATCATATGTAACCTATTCCTTGATTCCTACACCCCAAGAACACCTTGACCAGTCCTGTTTGTTCTGTTGTCAGTACTAGCTCTAAGGATAGAAAGTGAACATCTTTACACTGTTGATGATTTCCTTAGACTCTAACAGACTCTGCTGTAACTCGCCAAAAGCAATGTGCATCAGCAGCCCCATCCCACCCCTTCCAGATACCTGGATGAAAGCATGATGCTTGGACCCACGGTTTGTCTTTGGAGAGTGACCATGTTGTGCTCCTTACCCTTTCTAAGCCTCCAGACTGCCACCTGCAACCTGCCTCGTCCCTCACCCTCATACAGCAAGAGATCTATGCTGAAAATCTCCATGTTGTTCCAGAGGCTTAAGGGAGTACAATCACACAGAGCCCAGTGGATCCTATCTTACTTTATTATTAATTTTCATATGTGTATTTGGAAAAAGGGCCTTATCCTTTGCCCTGCTTGCTCCTAGACATATTTTAAGAGTATAATTACACAAACAGGCAAATTCACAATTCCTCCTCTAATCGGTATCTTAGTACAAAGTGTAATCCAGAAGCTGAAAACAGAGTTAGACTCATTACAGGCTTCTACCAGATTCTTCTTCTCTCTTATACACGAGGAAGACAAAAGCATTTCCTGACACTCAGCAAAACTGAATTTTCCACCTGGGTTTGTACCTTGGGAATAGTACTTAAAAGGATGCAAAGTGGTCTTTCTTGGTAGTTCTTATCGAAAACCCTGTTACACATGATCAAGTTTAGGTTTATCTGCAAAAGCATCTTCCAGCTCTTGTAATCATCACTGGGCAGATAGCTTCTAGCTTCTTGGGACAGTGGTCCCAGCTGGTGAAACATCAGCATCCAGGACAGAGCAGAGCTATTGTGCTGCTGTTTGCAGCTGGGAACACCCAGAGCCCACAGCACTGAACACACAGAGCTCCACAGAAATTGCTTCTGTCTGGAAATCCATGAGCATGAAAGGCTCGGAGCCCAAGGTCCATGCCCAACACCTTCAAGGATCTCCACCTACTTAACATAAGTTAAGTAATAAGAACATAAATCCTACACAATTCTTGGATCATTGGATTGGCCAATTTTCCTCACTTGCCAGACTGATATAAACCCACAAGTGCAGCATCTCAATGAGCCCTTCCCCCCCTCCCCCGCTTTTTTTTTCACATAAAGAAGGTAAAGGAGAAAATACCCAAAGGTAAAGGAGAAATCAGCAATTACTGTGACTGTCCCACCTCTAGGCATTTTTCTTCATCAGTTCAAGAATTTCTTTGTATATTTGTTCATATACCTGCGTACCCCAAAGGAAATCAAAGTGGACAAATTCAGGAATGTACTTTTTGTACGCCACGTTGGTTATACGAGGCAGTGTTATATTTACATCTTCAGGGGCAGAAATCCAGTCCTTGCCACCAAACCATGCAGCAAGTGGTGCTTTCATATTTTCCAGCTCATAGAAGGGTGGCGTGCTCTGGAAAATTAATAACATTGCCTAAGGTCTGGGAAGTCACAGGCAGACTGAAAATACAAAGTACTCTTGATTGCTGCTTAGGATTTCCTTTCTCTCTTAATAAATGGCATGTCAATGGAGGTCCTAACTATGCCTTGAACTCTCATACTTTTTACCAGAGTTCCTAGAAGTCACCAGTGAATGGCATCATTCAACCTCCTAGTGTAAGAAAGGTACAATCCCAGAAGTTCATACAAGGTAAATTCCATAAAATTAGGTCTCAGTCACAGCAATACTTACATTTGAATTTTTGTTTTGCTTTTTAAACTGACAAATGAGAACAGATTTCTCTTACCTGGTTGTAGTGAAGCATGTTGTCACTGCCATAATCATAATATTTGAATTCCCCTGTTTGATAGAGCTAGAAGAGGAAGAGAGCTATGTTAACTTTCCATGCATTACAGGGGACCACAAGAGAAACAAAAGCAGGTGAGGAAGGGTAACTGGTAGCTTCAAGCATCAGTGAGATTGCTTATTCTGCTAGCAGTATGAAGGAATAGAAGCAGAACTACACTTGTGATATTGACATAAATCAAATTTCTGTCTTGCTTCAGGGTGGAGAGCATGACTTGAGGAGGTGGCTTGTCTTTTGGGACACAGAAGCCACAGAAATGCATAGTTCGCCTAGCTTACATTTATTACCTAGGGAAAGTAATGAAGCATTATATCTGAGTATTGAGAAGAGATTCTTGGCAGCTTAGAGAGAAGAATGTGAGCCCTGGTTGCTCTCATTCAACAGGAGAAAATATTACCTGGCGCCAATGTAACATGTTTTTTAGGGATGTTGAATCAGGGTAGTGGGACAGGTAGACATCTATGCGGCTCTGCAAGAAACCATTGGAGACATTTATTCTTTGTGTAGCGGGAAATCTCATGAGGAATACATTTGACCCAATTCTGTTGCCACATCTGTCCCACATTCTGTCGCCAAGTCTGTTACTCACACAGGCTAGCTGGGGCTCTTTTTTGCACAAAGCGCTTTGTCTTATCTCTGCAAAGGCACAACTCAACCCTGTGCCATGCAAACCCACACTGCAGGCAGCAGCATAAAATATGCTACAGAGCTCCCTTCAGTGAGCCTAGCAACTTTCATGGGATGTCAGGTCACATTACGAGTCTACGTGGTTTCAAATCAAAGTAAAAATCTGTCTCTTGTAATCCAGATCCTGTTGCAAAGGCAGTGTGCAACACATCACAGTATTCTCCTTGTTATTTCTCAAGCACTCCCTGCTTGGGAAATTGAGGAGTAACATCAACACTTTCCTTGAGAAATAACAGACCAGCTCCCACCCCATCTCTGTTCTGGGGATCTGTGGTGCAAGTAGCCAGCCCCACAGTCTGCTCCATATCCAGAAGCTGATGAGAACAGGACACTGTTCTTTTCCCAACTGCACATCCACTCTAGGCTCTAACAACAGAAAACTGGATCACCTCAGAAGTAATCTGGAGGATACGTACCACATTTAAGCTGTTGGTGAACCCACCAGGCAAGTACAGGACCAAGGAGCAAAAGCTTTTAAAGAGTGTGTAGCTGCACAAACGGGATGTCACTTGCCTCAGGATCTCATCCTTATCAAAGACCACTGTGCGTCCTAAGATGAGCTGTGAAGTTCAAAGGCATTGGTTGTTGTGGTTCACAATGCTTCAGCACTTGGAGGAAAGCTTGCAGAGCCAGGACAGCACTCATGATGGAGATGATGGAAACCAGGACCCTTGTATTGTGCAGCTGACCCTGGTCAGGAAACCTAAGAACGAAGTTTTGTCTACAGAACCAGAGGAGTGCCAAGGGAGGACCCACCTTAATCAGACCCTCGGGAAGATCAAACACTCTGACCAAGGGTGACTTCATATTTGAGCTTGTGGTGATAGGAGCCAGGGCAAAAAACATCTTAATTTTGCGATCCAGCTCAGGAATGGAAGAAAATGCAATGAAACCTGTAGGAGTGAAAAAGACTTAGACCCTGCCCTGCTACTTATGCATGAGTTTTGACTTAAGAATTAGACCCTACTCTGCTATTTATGCATGATTTTTGACTCGAGATGCCTGTGTCCATTGTAAGAATCCCTGGGGCATGCTGATATCCTGGAACATGCAAATATGAGGGCATGTTGGTGTCCCGACAGGGACCCTTTGCTGCTGATGATTTCAGCTCCCAGCTTGACTGTTGAGTCCATCTGCAGCTCCCACAGCCCCTTCTTGAGGTTCTGACAGTGGTGGGATACATCAAAAGTCATTGTCACAATCAGTTTTGGACCACAAGTGCTCAAAATTTTTCCATTAATACAAATTTTTACCCATTCACATCCAACTGAAATCCAGTGCCCTTCTAAGTACCTGTGGTCGTGCCTTGAGAGTAAGCCACATAGTATAACTGCTCCTGTCCTGTTTTCTGCAAAATATAGTTGATTGTTGCTGGAAGATCATACATGGCCATCTCATGAAAGCTGCAGTGGAGACATAAGCAAATTACTGTTGCTGATCTTGAACACTGAGGGTGACAGGCATATGACAGCTTTTGCAAAATGGCATTCCCACCAACATGTTTGTAGGATCTGTGCTACCACTGCTCATTGGCAATGTTTATTTGCTCTTTGTTCCCATAAAATAGTAGTACATTTACTCTGGAAAGTATCATCTGCTCCTATCACTTAGAGGAGCCCCAGCAGCTCCTTGGACACTTTGGAGCAATAATTTGTTTGCAGGAAAAGGCTAAAAGAGCTGTGGGTACAATTGACAGGCTGTGTTAGGGAAAGGCTATTCGGAGATCTGGCTAGGGCTGGGGCAGACACAGGCACTCCGATTGGATCTTGGTGATGGAGCCACTTCTCCAGCTTAGGGAAACTGCAGGATCAGGCTCAGAGCCTAAGAGAAAGTACTAGATCCTGTCCACCTTTCCAAAAGCATTCCCAGGAAGATCTCGTGGCATTTCTGTAGCTTCGATTAAAATACCTGTAAGATGAATATTTCTCACTGTGAAATTCAAATTCTTTGTGCTTTCGTGACCAGCTGTTCCCCCTGCTGTTTCCTATCCAGACATCATAGCCAGCATCTGCAAGGATGAAGCCCAGGCTTCTGTTGGGCAGGTTTGTAACCCAGTTACTGCCCTCCAACACCAGGCCATGCTGCAGGAGCACTGCAGGTTTGGGAGCTGAAAGAAGAAGCAAAAGATTGTTTTCTCCAGCTGCTAACACAAGTCACTATTTACACTTCAGATAACTTTTTGGCACCACTCCAATGGAGAACTGACTATGGTGCACAGCACAGCCCCGTCACAAGAGACATAGGTACCGGGGGGGACCAAGAGAGCCTCCACCCATTTCTGCTTGCCATATGGCAGATCCCAGATCCCAACTAAGAACTTTTTGATGAAGGGTCAATAAAACCTGAACTGCTATAAAGTAGAAGAGTGTATAGAAAGATTTAGTTTGGAAAAGACCTCTTTGCTCCAACCCCTGGTGAAAAGGGGTTTTTTTTTTTTTTTTTTTTTTTGGACACTCAGTATAAGACCTGCATTTCTGCCCTGGGCAGCTGAAGTCCTGAATGGGAATCTGGCTGCTTTTTATACTTACTTGTCAAGTTCATATTCCAATTCTCCCATTTTCCCAGGAGAGTGACAGCCTGCCAAGACTGGGACATTACCCTCTCCACTTTGAAACAGTGGTGCAAGTGATGCACGTGATAGCAAGAAAGCCATCAAAATGGTGAGACAGCATCAGATTGGATGTGAGGTTTATTACGACTAATAAATGACTCATAACTGCTCCACCAGGAATACCTTTACCCAGTACATGGGTCCATAATCCAGCTCCCCTTGTGCCTCACATCATGGATTCGGCTGGCTTTGAAAGTCTGGGGTGAGATTATTTTTGCCCTTATCATTCTATTCCTCTTTGCAGTAGTTCCCACAGGACCAACAAAGTTGGCATGGTTGGCATTTGCATTTCTTACTCTCTTGAAGGGCATCTCTGCAGGGATGCTTTCACTGAGGACCCAGCCAATGGTGAGGAAGCCCTGCTCCTGTCCTCCTCCAACCAGGGAATGTTTTTGGGGTCCCGGGGCCCAGCAGATCTTCTTGTGGCACTTACGGTGGCAGAACATGCTGGATCCCGGTGTTT
Organism: Perdix hodgsoniae; assembly: GCA_035772895.1. Lineage (NCBI taxonomy): Eukaryota > Metazoa > Chordata > Aves > Galliformes > Phasianidae > Perdix > Perdix hodgsoniae. The sequence continues at coordinate 245,826 of JAPSGF010000204.1, forward strand.
CTGCTTCATGGGACGCACTCGTGCTTCCTGAGTTGTCTCTGCCATGAGGAATCCTCTGTAAGGTAAGGTAATAGCCATCTTCTGTCACCACTTCATGCTCCTCATAGGGGTACCCGTGGTAGTGAACAATTTCACCCTACAGGAAGGGAACAACAACATTGGACAGATCCTCAGGGGGTCTCCATCCCAGAGAAGTGCCACACCAAGTCATGGATGCCCTGACCCAAAGATAGTGATGTCAGCAGGAGATTGGAACAGTGACCTCCCAGTGTCCCTTCCTCCCACACTGTGTAAACACCATGACTTCAGCAAAAACGTTTGGCAGCAGCAAGTTTCTCAGACTCCCTGAACTGGTCTGGTAAAGAAGGGCCCACAACTGACTTTTATTTTGCAATCAGTGCTTGTGAAGAGCCAGGCAGCAACAGAAGCAAAGTTCCAAGCCTGGACCAAACCTGTTCACCTAGCTGAGCTCCCTAAAAAATCTGCTGTAAATCTCAATGTACGTATGCAGAGTAGACAAAAGCTTTAATAAAACCCCGTCTCAAACCCCGGTAAAGGT
>JAPSGF010000205.1:379-22532 GCA_035772895.1 Perdix hodgsoniae
GGGGGAAGGGGAAGGGGAAGGGGAAGGGAATGATCATCATATCACAGTTTGTGGTTCCTTGTAAGAGATTAGCAGTTCTTATTATTTGCCAGTTATCTGGGTGAATAAGATCAAAACAACACGAATGAAACAACCAAGCGTATAAAATTCCTATTTGGTTTAATTGATGATAATTAGCAGACTACTTCAGTTAAATCTGCTTTTTTTTTTTTTTTTTTTTTTTTGCAAAGAAAATGAAAAACTGTATTCTCATGGCTCTGAGTACTATGCGTGAGTGAGTGTGGTTTGAAGGAAGTGTTCAAGGCCAGGCTGCATGGGGCTTTGAGCAACCTGGTCTACAGGGAGGTGTCCCTGCCTATAGCAGGGGGGCTGGAACTAGATGATCTTAAAGGTACTTTCCAATCCAAACCATTCTACGACTGATATCATTAAAAGTTTAATGGTTATTCAGATAAAAATAACTTTGTTAATTACATCCATCTGTGCTACTTAATTTTGCTCCCAGTGCATACTATTGGAGTTGTGTTTCTGACTTCCAACACAGAAATGACGAGTTTGGTTTTCTTATTTCTACATTTCTGTCAGGCACGTATAAAATACCAATTTGCGTGACTTCAAAGGAAAAATAATATAACAGAAAGAAAAGGCTTGTCAGACAGGAAGAAAATATCCACTCCTAAAAGGCCATTTTAAATGTGGTTAACAAGGTTTTGGCCTGCTCAGGAAAAATAGTTGTACAAAAATAACATAAATATTTAAAGTTGTCATATTAAGTATTTACTATACATGCATACATGGTAATATAAAAAGGCAGTAGTTGTGACTAGTTCCTAATGTAGAGATGGTTATAGTTGTGGCTACGTCATATTTGAAATCTTGGCAGGCTTTGGCTGTATTCCAGCTCCATGGAGAGAGCAAACTGCTTTGAGCATTACTTTATCATGCCTGAGTTTTATTCTGAAGGAAGCCAGGAATGTTAGTAAGGAGGGAAAGCTGGAAAGATTTTGTGGGCCTTCTGGCACAGAAAAGGCCTAGAGGATACAATTCCAGAGACGGAGATGAGGACACCAAGTCCACCAGGACAACAAATTGCATTCATCCGTGGATTCTGAGCGTGTTTGGTCATTTGTTTGTTCCACAACTAATGATTGTTTATAAACATTCACTATATTGAAAAAGAAAATTTCACAAGGTTTTATTTTTTATCTTCTCCAGAGAATTATCATAAATTAATTATTGTCCTCCAGCACCTTCTACTAGAAAAAAACCAACTGCAGCATAATCTGCTGCAGAAAACCAGGATGAGAATAATGCATGTGATGAAAGAATACAACAGCAACATGGAGGAAAATGTTTCTGCATTGCAGAATGAAACAGATGATTTTCCTTGAGTTCTTTCAGAGTATGTTATAGGATGCTTGCTTACTTAACAGCATCTTCAGAGCCCTGTACAATGCTATGGGAAGAGAATGGGATTCCTTTTTCTTTCTTTTCTTTTTTTTTTTTTAAACAAAGAAATCAAATACATAGGAAACATTACAATCAGAGAGCTTTAATTCCACCTTTAAGCCCAATTGCCCATTCAGACATGTATACTGGTAGACATTCTTAGTTAGATTGACTGTCATCTTCCCAGAAACTGATATAGTTTGATTCCTTCTGAAACTCCCACAGATATATATACTTCTATATCTTCTCTAATATTGGTTGATGATTCTGTATTACGTGTGCCATTAACTTTGAAATTCATTTTTTTAATGCAGCATTCTGAATCCATTACTTTTATACTTGTTCAAAGAATCTTTAACTGGGATTTCCTGTTTTGGTACTTTTTTGTTTGTTTGTTTTTGTTTTAATTCGTCACTGATCTGTAGGTGCTGAGGATATTGACATATTTTCTATTTGTAAAGCTTTCACTGGCCATAATACATACCATTGCCTGTATGCGTCATTTAGAGAGATGAAGTTCAGAGTGATTTTGTGATTTACTAACATGCAACTGCATGAGGGACGGTAGAAATCAGACTGCATAACCTATTCAGAATGTCTTCTAGCTAGGTATCCCAGGCAAAAAAAGGTAACTCCCTCTCCTATAGTTGTATAGGCAACTTAGATACTCCAGAAAATTGAATCTCTGGTCATACAATATATAAAACTGTCCATTTCCCAATGGTCCTCCAATTTTTTAAAGGGCATTCTTTGGAACAATATATTACATTCTGTTAAATGTAAGGCTGGTGGTTGACAAGGTCTAAGCTCTATGAATCTTTTTGACTATTTCACACTTAAAAACTAGGACACTTGGATATTTAATCATGGTTTCTTGTATATCACTGGCTACCTTGATTAAAGCAGGTAAGACTCAGATTTTAGATTGCACCAGTCAGAGAAAAGCAGAGGCTATGAAACCACTGTTTGAAAGAAGGTGCAGTCAAACACTCCAAGAAAATGGTCCACGTCTTTCACATTGAAAAGATGATTCCTCTGCCAACCTGAATTTAAGGAAATACTGCTTTCAATTCCTATTTGGAATTCATAACATGTGGAATCAGCTAAGGGAATGAAATGTTTGAGACAGGGTCATGTACTGTCTCTGAGGTGTTCATACTGAGTACTCCTTAGTGTCTCGAATAGAAAAAAAAAAAAAAAAAAAAAAAAAAAAAGAAAAACTAATTAAGTCAGAACTGCAGTATCAGAAGACAAAAAATACAAGAAAACAATACTGAAATAACAAGAAATTAACTGAAAGCATGAGCCATAAGATTTTATTATTATTGTCCATATACAGAGCAGTTACAAGTTTGCTAGCATCATGGGTTGTCCTTGGGGTACACAAAGAATACTGACCTATTCACAGTTAAAAATAATAGAAAAGACTTACAGGAGTACAAAATGCAATGTGGGACAAATGACTATGGAATACAAAAGGGACATCTTTATCAGATGAGTATTATAAGGCACATGGCAGTGCAGATTTTTTAAATGTCACAAAAAAAGGCAACTGAAAAGAATACCAGAATTTTAAGTGTAACCAGTGAAATTAAATATGTATTCTGTCATAGCAGTTTGAATAAGGTATGCATACAGCTTGATAGATTTTTTTGTCATGCTAAATAGCAAGGTTTCCTTTGAAGAAACTGTGTGTATAATTAGAAATTTTATTATTTCCATTTTATTATTATATTAATAATAATAATAATAATGTATCCCATTTTATTATTATATTAATAATAATAATAATGTATCCCATTTTATTATTATATTTATAATTAGAAATTATGTCCTATATTTAAAATATTTTATTGAGTATCTTTTCAGATGGTCGTTCTTAAAGTATTACAATACATAAATGTTCATTATCTGAATCATATTTAAGAATAGAAGCTTCATAATATACTACAAAGCTGGGTTTTTTGTATTTCTTCAGGTTTTTTTTCCCACTTGATACTTGATCCCCAAAATAAAAATAAATAATAATAATAAAAAACCCACCTTATTTGATTTTATTTTAAATACAATATAGCACACTCAAATAAGGTTTTTTGATTTATCACACTGAAGAACCAAAAGTAACTGCAGGATTTAGGACATCAGTTCTGCTTACTTACTGGGACAAAATATGCATTCATTTTCGAGGGAGAATTCCATAAAGAAGAAATTCTAGATCAGATTGGGATGCAATATATTATATAGACAGATATGCTTCTGAAGATAGATGTTATTCAAATCACAACCAGGAAGATCATGTCCAGATATAGGTCTAGAGCAATGAAAATCCTTCACACAAGCCTTTGGTGCTTCCTGTTACGGTTGTGATAAACGGAGACATTGGTATAAATCTTTTCTTCTATAGTGCTCCCACCAATATCCAATTTCAGTTTGTACACCCATCCCATATAAAATACCCATTATTATTCCTATATGGACATACAGTATATATATATATATTTTAATTTAAGAAATATATTTTTTTTTCATAGCTTCAGAGTTAATCAAAAACATTTCCTTATTGGACATTTCAGATAATGTTATTAATCCTTTCACACATTCTGAATTTCATGCAAATACTTTCATGCATATAGAGATATCTTTAAAAACAAATCCCAAGCTATGTCCTAAAGTTGCGTTTCCCAGAACCTTACTTAATCAAGAATGATTCTGATGCTATTTTTGTATTTTAAATTTCCTGTGTCGAGAACATTAATAAAGTAATTCTTATGTTCAAGGGCTAAATCACCATTGATACAGGCAGGGGACAGGAAATGCTTCTGTACTGTTTCCTTTATGCATAGCACTGCTTTGGTCAGTATGGTCAATGTAGGCTGGTCTTAGGGAGATTCACTTGCTGTTTTCCAGGACATATGTGTTGACAGTAAGAAATTAAATAAGAGTGTTTAGCACTTAGAGTGTAGAATCCAACATAGCCTCTGCTGTTGTCTGCACAGGAACACCTGGAAGTAGATGTGTTCTATATTTATGACCTATCAGACTTTTTTTTTTTTTTTTTTTACATATTTTGTACCTAAGTTTTGCAAAATGCTTTCTGAAATTAAAATTGGATTCCCCAGTTATTGTTACCTTGACACTTGAGAGAAATCCTCACCATTATAAAGGTGAAATATAAATATTTAAATATATATATTTAAATATATATATATATAAACATCTTTATTGGCTATTACAGCTATTAACTAAAAAGAAAGAATTACCGATGAGCATCCTTCTGAACATGTTTGCCAAGTTACATGTGTGGTCCAGAAGGTCCAAGAAGAATGTAGTGTCACAGAAATTTCATTTGCTGTTACATGTCAATTTTGAAGAGAGTTGGATTGCAGTGCTTATACTTAAGTTTGAATTTTTCCTTTTTACTGTCCAGTTTTCCACTAAAACTGACAAATACAACTTGCATTTGTTTATACTGTCTTTTCACTCAAAACCAAATATTAACCATGAAAAATTTCATCAGCTTAGTTTTCGTAAACATTGGCGGACCTGAAACCTTGAGTCAAGAGCCATGTAAATTGCAGATGTAATCAAACTAAAAATAATAGCAAGGATGAAAAGATGTGTCTTTTAACAATTTTATACTACTTGATATTTGTGAGAACTTCAAGTTCTTCACTTCAAGTCATAAAATGCAACCAGAACAGATGTTGTTCCTTATCTGATTCCAAATACGTATTCCAAATACGAATGAATTCTTTTCAACCTTCACATGACCTGCTACATCAGCAATGTATTTGAGATTTAAAAAAAAACACAAACATATTTCTTGCTATGCTATGGGATCAGTAATCTTTACTAATATTTAGAAACTAAATTTTGCAATCTCTATTCATGCTCTGAGAAAATATGCAGATAAAATCTTCTGTCTTACTTACGTATTAGTAGCACTACATATGAAATATAAAGTGATAATATTTTCAACATTTAAATATAAGAGAACTGTCTGAAATAGGATTTAGAAGAGCGAGAACAGCCCTTGGCTGTGATGAGAAAAAATATTGCAGAACTGGGGAAAAAAAAATATATTTCCCACTTTCAGTCTCCACTTTAAAACAACAAACAAACAAACAAAAAAGAAACAAACAAACAAAAAAATTCAGAAAGAACAGAGAGGATTCATTATGGAAGATGAGGAAGAATTAAATTCAACAGCTAAATTATTTTGCCTATGACAATTCAAACAATAGGCAAATAATAAGGAAATTCAGTAGGAAAATCTAAATTATTTTGATATGGTAAATAGAAGAGATGAAAACATAAAACAGGAGTATGTAGATGTGTAGAAAATGTAAAATAAATCTCCTTGACAATAATACATATTTGTTTATAAAATACATCTTTTCACGTAGCTGCAGTGTTATAAATTCCCGTTTCCTGCTTGCAGTATTTATTGGCTTAAATAAAAGTCAGTCCGTATGAAATTTCCCGTTAAACAGGTGGTACTTTTAGGCTCTATAATTGTACGGTCTACTGGAGCGAAATTATAGCTCCTCTTAAGAGAATGAAAAAACTCCCTCCTGGTTAACTTAAAAAGTACAGGCTTCCTCTTTGCCTCTTTATAAGAGCAGATCTTCCACTTATTTCTTTCTCTTTTCACCAATTCTTTTTTTTTTCTTTTTTCTTTTTTTCTGAAGGTATCACTCTGATGTTATATTTATCATGGGAACCAGGAAGAGCAGGCATGGATGATGTATTTTTTTCTAGAAACATCTGCCAAAGGCACAGTGACTCAGTGATCCTGCTTCAGAAAAGTTCTTCCTTAGTTCCCTATGAATTGAAAAAGGAAAAAATGTGTCTAGCACTGGAAAGACTCTTAATGCCCTTTCTTCTCAGATACGCGGGGAGAGGAAATAGAGACAAATAATCCCACTCAGTCCTATGCTCCTTAAGATGGTTTCCCACTCAGTGTATTCTAGATGTGTCTGAGGACTACAGAGTATTCTCAGTAAATGACAAAGTAAAATATAAGTAAAGAGCTTATCAGTGAATCACTTGGTTTATTGTCCTGCATGACAGGTTGTCGTGGTTTAATACTTTTGTAATTTTGCTATCAGTATTCCACATCATAACATCATGTAAAGTATGGATAATTCACAGAGGTTCATCTCGCAGAAGAAGACTATGTTTCCCAGAGGACATCACGGGCATGAGATAAGTCACGGGACAAGGACAGTATATCATCTCACTCCCGTGACTGAAATCTCACACTCTCTCGGATCCTTGGAGCGTGGGGTGCCTTCCAGCCGTTTCGCCTAGAGCTTACAGTAGGCCTTTCGGTTTTGGGGACTCACTCACTCTCTCTCTCTCTTTTGCTTAATTGCAATTATATTGTATTATATTGTATTATCCTGTATTCTGATATAGCATTTAGTAAATAAGTGTGCCTCCTTAGATCGCTGCCTCTCTTTTCTTTTCCCATTCCCTTTTCCCCTTCCCTTTTTGGGCCAGCGGCCCTTTTGGGCCAGCTGCCCCCCTGTCACGGGCACAGGTAGATCTTGCTTAACCCGCCACACAGGTACAAAAGTAGAATTTCTTTTATAAGACATAAAATGTTTCTGTTGTTCCTTGTAGTTTACATGATTCTGTACAACTGGAATTGCTAACATCAATTCTCACATACAGATCAGAGTGAACAGAGTACCATGACAGGACTATATTTAAAAACTATTATCAAAATTAAGATTCCTTACAGTACAAATTCTTAATCAGACTGCATGATTACTAATTGTTTTAATTTGCCAGTTGTGTTCACAAACATAATATCTAGCCGCATTTTAGGGTTCTGATATTTCTTCGTTAGTGTTAATTGAATACAAAAGCTTTTTGTAGTCTAAAGTCAAATGTATGCATTGTGGCAAAACTAATAGCACTTCACCTTCATTATATTAGTGTGGCCTTAGGAGATAAGTATTTAGAATGTTGTTACAAATAGGTGCTGTGAAAATAAGGATAATTACCAAGAAAATTACTATGAATGCAAGCTAGTTAGAGAGCCACCAGAAGAATGTATTGTTACTGTTCAAACAATTAGTCTAATCATTTCTTGAGTATATGGAGTATTAAATATTTGCTATTGATTTCCTTCTGCAGTCCCAAATAACATAGTAAAACAATTACTTGAAAATCATGCACCTTATCATTCTAAAAATTTCCTTTCCAGTTTCTAGTAATCTCTTACATAAGAAATACAATAAGTTAATTTCTGGCACTTTTTACATGTTATGAAATGTAGAATATATATTTAATCAATGTATGGGAAACACTTTCAAAGTTCACAGACACTACGTAATCATAAGGGCAATAGGGAGCTGCATAAATATTTCTAAATGTTTCTCTTATTGATATAGATATCGATTTGCCAAGCTTCAGGGAATTTATTGTTAATAATTAATCTTGATGTTACCTCACTGTGAAGGGATCATTACATTACTGAAGTTTTCAAGATATCAGTGGTGGAGTGGTTGAGAATTAGGCACTACAGTGACTTATGTGCTAGCCATACATATTGGCAATAACTGCAGTTTGCACTTACCCTATCTTTCCCAGTTCTGATAGCCAGATTTCATTTCACACCTACTGATAATTATTCAGGCACTCAAATTTTCTGCAAAGTTATATCACAGTACATATAGCCAATGTAATATAGCCAATATTAATTGTATATGTGTTATTATATGATTAACGGTAGATCTCTGAACTCTTCTTTCAGGGATAAAAAAAGATATACAACATAACACTTTTTTTTTCTTTTTTTTCCTAATTTCTGTACTTCTTCACAAGTGTATTCTCTCTTCTATTCTCTTTTACCTGAGTCTTATTCTAGCTAGTCTGCTCAAAATTATAGCTTCTGCAATTCTCAACTTTGCTGCTTTTGTGTGTGTGTGTGTGTGTGTGTGTTTGTTATAACTGGAACTCAGTTCTCTTCTTCTTGTTCAAATTTACTTGGATAATTTCTACTGCTACCTTGCCTAAGAGTGGCCAGACTAAGCAACTTAAAATTTTGGATCTTGTCAGCAGCTAAGAATATCAGAAATGCAACTTTTACATATAACAGCTTGCACAATGCAAATATAATTAGAATACTTAGTTCTATTTCAATGCAAAGAAAGGAATAACATTAAGTGATTAAGATCTTCCTCTCTTCAGGGGGAGACCTTACACATATCAACAAATGTCTTAAGGGAAGCTTTAAAGAAGTCAAGCTGTCCAGTGAAATCCAGATATGGGATAGCATGAATCTGACGGACAGAAGCACCCAAGTGATTCCTTCCAGATCACAGCAAGAAGACTGCATACATTTTCCCAGCAGACATGAACATGTGCACACCGTTATTTGTCACGCTCGGCAGCGTCTTTTCTTCTGGGTAGTAGTTTCTCATGCTCTGCTCAGCTAGTGTAACCTCAACCAGGTCTAAAGGTCTCACAGCCTTCATAGAATCACAGAATGCTTAAGGTTGGAAGGGATCACTTGGCATCATCTAGTCCAGTCCCCCTCATTTCAAATAGGGTCACTAGAGCACATTGCCAAGGATCATGACCAGGCAGGGCTTCAATATCTCCAGAAAAAGATACTCTGCAACATCTGTGGGCAGTCTGTCCCAAAACTATGTCACCCTCACAGTGAAGAATGTGCAGATAGAGCTTCCTGAATTTCAGTTTGAGTTTGCTGCCTCTTTTCCTGTTGCCAGGCAACACAGAAAACAGCCTGGCACCATTCTGCTGATACCCTCCCTTAAGATATTTGTACACATTAACAAGATCCTCCCTCATTGTTCTCTTCTCTGGGCTAGGCAGGCTCAGTTCTCTCAGCCTTACCTCACAGCAGAGATGATCCAGCCCCTTAATCATCTTTGTAACTCAGCATGTTGCCTTACACTGAGATGGCACAAATGTGAGATGTGGTTTCAAGTACTAATGCAGGATTCTAAGGAATCAATATTGTCATTTTGTACTATGACATTACATGATATTTCCTTGAAATGAGAGGATGTGCTTTCAGCAGCTTCTGATACCTCAATCATGCATACGCTGCTCAGCTTCTCCAGAACAGGAGTCTATTTGTTCTGCTTGAAAAATGACTAAGATGTTGCAATACCTGAACCAAATACATCTCCACAGGAAGGTTCAGGTTTCATTTGTTATGTTCTCAGGCTCTTCCACTGAGGAAGTGGACAAGTGACTTCATAATGTTTCTACTGCTGATTTCAAAAGAGCCTCAATGTCTACTGCACTGCTTCCACTTTAATTGAATTTCTTTTTTTTTCACTGGGTAAGATCAAGAATGTCCAACTTTTTTTTCCAGTATACAGCCTTTCCTTTTGGTCAAAGTCCTTGATCTTTGAATTTTATTGGTGTGCGCAGACTTGAAGTAGGACATTTCTGAGTGGAGATAAGATTATGTATTTAGCTATTCAGAACACTTCTAGAGTGAATGCAGTTATTTAACTGGAAATTCATATATATGTACAAAGTTTTGTGCTTTTTATGCTGTTTCAATTAGAAGCTGCTCGTATCCATCACTACTTTTTTTCATCATGCAAATCATGCTTCAAACATGCTTCCAGCCATTTTTGTTGTGACCTCTTACCAAACCCTATTTCTTAATGAGTAGAAAAGGAACTAGCTATATAAAAAAAAAACTGCATGTGAGACATACGTTTACTCTTACTAATATCTATTCCCATAGATTTCAATTAGACATATCCTTACTATAAAGCCCTCAGATACCTGTTCACAACACACTTGATCCCTTACATCTGCTCAGACATTTTTACCCCACTTAACTACTCAAGGCTTGTTTGTTTTTGTTATTAATCAGACACACATCTGTGATTTCTTATATATTTTACTTAACTTTTCATTTGAAGCTGTGAAGCATAACTCCCCTTCTATTCAACTACTTATTTTTAATTGACCTAACCAGATGCAAGTTCCTAGCCAGCTAGCTAATTTCATCAGTTAATGAAACCAGCTGTCTCACAGTCATGTTATTGATCATTTTCAAGTTGAAGCATCTGTTATTCTAAGCATTTTAATGGCCATTTCCTATTGACTCAGATATCATTGAACATAATCATTACACTATTTTTAAAATTTCATTAATATCAGGCATCTCCACTTCTTTTATCACTCTAACACTCCAAATTGTTCTTCTTCAGAAGTACACTCCCATGGGTAGTAAACAAAAAGTTATTATTGCATCCTCTCTCAAATTTTACTTTCAGAACACACTGCCAGCATGATGCCTAGAAAAACTTTGCTTTGTAAGAGGCTACTGAATTTATTTTTTAAACCTAGTATTATTTCAATTTTCCTTCCAACTGCTTATGGTCTTCTTTACTATATTATTCAATATTTACGTTTGACACTCTCAGTAGTAAAACTGAAAATTAACAAGCATACTTCAATTACTATTAAGGTCCGAAATAATTTACAGGAAGAATGTTGAAGTAGTTGGAACGATCTTGAATTTAGGAGACAAGAATATGGACAACTTCTACTCATGAAGCTCAATAATTCTGACCACTGGGACATAAGAGACGATAGAGATACTAAATTTATAACTAATATCTTCTAGCCGTTAGAGGCCAAGTCTACCTTCACTATAAATCATGTCAGTGCTTTCTTACTGAAGGAATGAAAAAAACAAAATAAAAATATAGAAGGAACTGCATGACAAGCTGAAATTACAATGAATAAACAACCTTACCTACAAAATCAAAATGTTGAAACAGATGAATGGATTGTATACCGGCATCTTGGACATAATTACTTTACTTTTTACAGTAATATTTACATGTTATCTTCTAAAAGTGTTTGTTTTTTTTTGTTTTTTTTTTTTTTTCAAATGCAAGATAAATAAACAAATAAAGCTATTTGAATAACGTGAAAATAAAATTTTCCACTCAGAATCCAAATTTAACAGAATATTGCTAAGAAGTTTAAATCACTATGGCTAAACAACCACCATTTTCCTATGACGATGTGGGCCAACACCACTAAACAGGAGGCATTTTTCTCAAAGCATCCTATGTATAAAACCTTGAAAAACTCTTTGTTCTGAGTGTATGCTAAAACGTGTATGTTAGTGTACAAAAGATGGCAATGTAGTGGCGACTCTTAAAGGTTAAACTAAAAGACATCTTAAGCTGAAATAAAAAGAGGAAAGAAATAATAAAAATATGTGGATATGTGTGGTACTCTCCTTGTAAACTGCACTTTCAAAGGAGATGTATCAAAGATCGAAACTCCAATATAACAATTTGACAATAAGCCTGTGTATAGAAGAAAATGTGAGCACTTCAATAAAACTGCATTGTTCAGTCAATGTTGTGAATACCTAATGCTGATAATTTAATTAGTTGTTGATTGCTGCGTGACATCATTCAGGTATAAGCTAATATTCCCAGTTTCAATAGTTGCAGTTAACCCTATTAAAATGCTGTTATTGATTAATTATCTCTAGAAACATTTATTGCTGATAAAAATGGAAAGCATAATACTATGAAATGACTATGTCAGTAGCATACAAATAAAGATAAGGATTAAGTGAGAAACCAAATGCACAGCAATTGTTAAGATAAATATGACACAACCCAGGCAATGCTGAATACATATGAACTAAATTTCACGGATATGTTGGATAAAGGTAAGAGGCAACTCCACATTTTTCTAGGTAAAACTAGCAATGGAATTATAAACGATGTAAAATATGGCAGTATTCAGTGTTGTTATTTACAACACATATTTATGCTGCTAATGTTCATATTGTGTCCTACAGTGCATCGAAATGCCTACTGAAGCAAAAGAGATTAGTCTGACAAATTTTAAATTCCTGATGCATAGATCACTCATGTTGTCCAATGTTATTTTCTTATTAAATTACTCATGTGCCATTGCAAATCAGCAGTTAGAATTGCTTTGGGTAGAAACTTCTACTATATGTCATGATATACATCAAGAAACAAAAAAAACTTGTTAAAACTTTGTGATTAACCTTTCCTTTAAAAGATAATACCGTAAAGTCTCTATGGCCAGAGGAATTGCACAGATTCTGCTAGGCACTAGAACAGGTCATGGCTGTTGCTAAATGCGTCTGACCTAACAAACTTTCACTGAAAATAAATCACAGAACAACCCAATTGGAGAAAAAAAACCAAAATATTTTAATGGTGTTTATGGTGGATACTGTATCCAAAATAACTCAGCAGCCTGTTTTTTTGTTTTTTGTTTTTTTTTTTAATTCTCACATCACTTTTAGTATTGTCAAATACAATACAACAAACACTTTCAAGGCTCAATGGTTGAAAAATTTTTGAATTGAGTCTTATCTGATAAAATATCAAACAGAAAAGTAAGGATGAGTGTAAAATGTGTTCCCTGTAAAAGCCAAAGAAGAACAATCCAAGCACAGAGTTTTTTCTATGAAAGAGTCTCATCACTGTTTAGTACATTAATATTTTCTATACCAATAAGTGGCTCTTACCATTTTCCTAGCACTAAATAACAAACACCCAGTATGTCAGCATAAAGAACTATAGTTTTGCTTCACATGAATGACTTTATAATTTAAAAAGAGTGAAAAAGAAAAAAAAAATGCTTTCAAGTTGGCTAATAACAGCTGGGCAACTCTCAAAATGACTTGCGAACAAAACTAATTAAAGTAAATACGTATTTACAGAAATTAAAATATTAATTTGCATTTTGAATGAATTCTGTTGCAGTATTTGGAAAATTGCTTTGTGTTTCCTCTCACAATTTTTCCAGTTATTTGTTTTGTTGGAAAATGTTCACAGACTGAACAGATGAAATCATTTGTGAAAACTGATTTTTGAATATCAAAATAGAAAATATGTGCAGCAATTTGTATGCTATATAATCATGAAGAAAGAACAAGCTATGATGGTTATTTATTGTATTGAAGCTATATAGCAGTGAAACTTATTATTTCCTGAAACAAAACATTACGAAACAACAGAACAGAGTTAAATATTTTATCACAGATATTTCACAGGTGGAGATAATGTTGATACATTTTTGAATAATTCATCAAAAATGTATAAGTTGGCCTATTCAAAATATTCACCCCGATGCACAGAATACTTCTTCATAGCTAGATAGTCAGTGGTGCAGATGGAGAACAGGAACATTTTTACAAGGTCCTGAGTTTTCATTTCTTTTTCCTTTTCTTAATTGTAATTTTTCTTCCAGAAGTCAGTAAATCACATTACAGAAAATGCAGTTTATCTTTACCTGCTTCGAATATGTTTGATACCTTTTATCTGTTTGAATAAAATATAAACAAATTTATACTTTCTTCTCACAAAGCTTCTGTAATTTTATAATTTTCTCTCCACAGCTGAGATCATAGAAAATTTTCTAACTGGAAAGAAATTTCAGAAGAAGAAAAGAAAAATAAGGCTTCTAAGAACACATATTTCATCCATTTGAAGTTCAATACAAACTTTCATTTTTTTTCATTTACATTTTCTTCAGAATTAACCAGTGAATATCATAAAAAATGTATCCAGTAGTTATTCACCTGAACACCTCAGTTGTTCATTTGATGGTAAAAGCATTTTCAGGTTGCTTTAACCTTTGAATAACTGATATGAATACTACTGTTAATTATGCTAATTTTCTGAAGAATTTGTTGCTAAAATCATACTTTTTCATCATTCACATTAATTCAGTGAAGCATTTTTGCTAAAGTTTTGTCACTATCTTCTGTCGTGTTATAGCAGCATATACTTATCCAAATTTACATTCTATGTGCAAAATCTGATTGGCATGAAATCACTGACATAGGTGTAATTCAACAGTTTGTAATCCTCACCATTAGTTTCTGTGTCACTGGATATAGTAATAGCATATTTCTAATTTTCCAGTACAGTGTATTACAGAATGGAATTTTTGTGTATTCTCACCACTTTTTAATGACAGCAAATGAATGTTTGGTACCTGCAAGTAAAGGATAAAGAAATTGATTGTACTGATGATGATTCAGGTGAGTAGTAAAACCACATACATCTAGCATAGTGCAAAATTCATTTTATAAGTTAAACATCTTAATTCATTTCCTTAGGAAATTTAATAATTTCTCGAGGACTAGGGTTGACAAAACAAAAACAAGCAAATAAGTACAAACAAGCAAAAAACTTCAGAGACTGAAGGCTAGTCCTGTAATTCTGAAAATGTCAGCTGACTTAACGCCTAACTGTGGAGGTATATAAACTCCACAACTGTGGTTTTATATGTATCCAAGCTGATAAAAGGCTCTTCTTTTGTGCATGAATAGCATCACTTTCGAAAGAACAAGCCAGGGGAGCTTCTGTTTGTCTTTAAGCAAAATCCATTCTCTGTGTAGAAAATTGTCCCATTAGGACTGAAGTCCAAGAGGACATTTTCCAAAATTGCCCGACACCCTGTTTTAGAACAGACACATAAAGAACTCTGTTTTCCTGTTTTCTCAATGTGCGTAGTAACTCCATGTCAAAGAAAATCAGTACTTTCAAACATGAGTTTATCAGGTTTCTGGTTTTATTTAAAGTTGAATGAAAACAGAAGAAAACATTCCCTTTGTTTCAAAAGCTTTTTAGATATTTGGCAATTCAAAGTATTCTCCATCTGCTGTTTCTCTTAAGAAATGATAATTTTATGTCTGGGACTGGTTTCACAAAGAACTCCAATGAAAATCTATTGCATGACTGCCAGGTATCTTGGATGAATATGCTGAAGTGTATCCAAGGCAGAGAAAGCACATTTCTCTACAGCACTTTAGCTTTCACTGCATCATGTGTATATGGATACAGATACATGGACGCTGCACGTATTTGAATACATCGAACTACTTCCAACTACATTCCTTTTTTCAGCATTCCATTTCATCCAAGACAAAGGACTCTCATGCTTAGCTTCCATTTTTTATGTCTCTTTTCTGTACATCACTGTAATTTATTTCTATAAAAACAGAAACAAAACCATTGCTTTTTTATCTGTGCACAATTTGATTATATTTGTTATATTTCATCATATTTTGTTGGTTTATTTTTTCTGCTGTGGATACTTAGCCTTGATAATCTCCTTAATCTTTCTACCTACAAAGTTCACACAGATTTTTTTTTTTTTCTGAGATTTAAGATAGAAGTCAGCTTTTAAGAGTAATTATAAAATCATTTTAGAATTTAAGAATGTCTTAATTATTAGAAAATAATTGTGCTTCAAAAGTAACTGAGTACCTTATTAAATTTTTAAACTGCATAATATGCTTTGAGGTGGCATTCACAAGATCCATTTGGAAGATTTGTATTTGATGGTTTTTGTTGTCTGACCAGCAGGCACTGCAAAATTTGCATATGTTAATCAAACTGCTTTGTTAGTGGCCTTGGAAAGGAGTTCAGCCTGTTATTCTCTGCAAGAAGAATAAAAATTAATACAGGAAAACTTAGTGGGTATGTAAAGAAACAAAATGAGGTTCTCCAGTGGTGAAGCACAGATGTGAAAGACATTTCCTGAGGAAAATCAATGTGTGTGTTTACCTGCCCGTATCTGCTTTAAATGACAACACACAAACAACCCCCCAGAGAGAATGGATGTGAGGGACTAAAGATAGCCTCAGTGTCTAACATAAGGTTTTACAAGGTTTAAAGAAAAAAAAATATTCAGACTAATAGTATGTCTAAATATGACATTCTAGAAGCTTGTAAGCAACATGTTAGGGAATGCCTTGACTGCATGCAATGCTGTAATAAAAGGGTTGTAAAAAGGGTGGACTATAGAGCTGTTGTCAAAATGTGCAGGGAGAAAATTATAAGGGTCAAAACCCAACTGGAATTCAGCTTGATTACTGCAGAAAAGACAATTATATATATATTATATATATATATAATATATATGTAAATGTATCAACAGCAAAAGGAGAATTAAGGAGAATCTCCATCATTTATTGGATGTATGGAGAAACAAAGTGATGAAAATCATAGAATCATAGAATCACTCAGGTCGGAAAAGACCTCAACGATCATTGAGTCCAACCATGAAAATGAGGTTGATGTACCTAATGTCTATTGCAATGGAAATTCTGTATGACCTTATAATATATTTCCAGAAAAGAGCTGAGAGAATACTATGTAGTTTCCTTTTCATGACTATTTTTTCTTAAATATAAAACAATATCTGCAAGTGATAGCAACGTCTCTTTTTCACAGTTAATTTTATTAATGTTAAATAGTATTCTGAAGTTTGCTAAAATTAAATTGTACAATAGCTTTGAACATACTAGAGCTCTGTATTACTGCTCAAAGTTTCTAGGCTGCCTGTAAGATTCATCAGACTTTGGTTCCATTTGCAGTTAGAATAATGCAGTTTGTGATTACTTCCAATCTTTCAGACTAGTTTTAAGCTCTGTTAATGAATACATAAGATCTTTGAACACACTAGGCTTAGTTTTCATTTGTTCTAGAACTACTATCTTTCTGAAAATTACAGCATTTCTTGTAATAGTAATAATAGAAAGGTTGTGTTTTCTGCCAATATTTATTTCTGAAAATACTGTTGCTGTTCTGTAATACCACAGTAATTCTTCAGCTCTATCAGTAAATATCTTTGCTTTCTTACTATCTGTCCAGCAACTCACCTTGACCATGTTGCTAGTTTGAAGTAGATATACATATGAGATCTGAAATACTTAGCTGTATACTTGTATCTATATAGACAACTCAGGATTCAGCATTTCCTGTGTAGATTGGCTCCAAGTATGCTCAAGATGTTTTAGTAGTAGTATAATCAACTTCACAATATACTCATAGCTTACATATATCTGCAGTATATTAATGTTTGGAATAGAGAACAAAAATTCTGGGATGCATTAAAAAAGGGGTGTCCAGCAGGGAGAGGGAGGTGATTGTTCTCCTCTACTCAGCTCTTGTGAGGGTCCATCTGGAGTTGTGCATCCAGGCTTGGGGACCCCAGTACAGGAAGGACAAGGAGCTCTTGGAGCAGGTCCGGAGGAGGGCCATTAAGATGATCAGAGGGCTGGAGCACCTCTCCTATGAAGTAAGGTTGAGGGAACTGGGATTGTTTAACCTGGAGAAGAGAAGGCTCCAAGGCGACCTCAATGCAGCCTTCCAGTGGTTGAAGGGAGTGTATAAACAGGAGGGGGAATGGCTGTTTACAAGGGTGGATAGTGATAGGAAAAGGGGGACATTTAAAACTGAGACAGGGGAATTTTAAGTTAGATATTAGAAAGAAGTTTTTCACACAGAGGGTGGTGACATTCTGGAACAGGATGCCCAAGGAGGTTGTGGATGCCTCATCCTCGGAGGCATTCAAGGCCAGGCTGGATGTGGCACTGGGCAGCCTGGTCTGGTGGCTGGTGACCCTGCACATAGCAGGGGGTTGGAACTAGATGATCTTTGAGATCCTTTTCAACACAGGCCATTCTATGATTCTATGATTCTATGATATACCTATTACTAGCAGTACAGGGAATATATACTATAGTCCAGATAGTAGCCATTAGAAAGACAATTGAATAGAAAGCAACTGTATTCTAATTCTAACACTTAATATATGACTGGAATAATTTTGTATTAAGAAATAAGATGTATTTTTTCTGAGTCACTGGAAATGCTTTCTAATCTTTTCTGAATGCAATTAAAATAATCTGCCTTACACATACCTATTTGTATTTTGATAATTCTAATGAACTGTAAAGAAGGAAAAGGTAAATAAAGGGAGAAAAGTTGGTTTTTAGTTCAGTAGAATCTGTGGTCAAAAATCAATGCTAGCTAATGGGGGACAAAAACATAATGGAAAAATGTGTCTCTGAGCTTCTTACTTAAATAACTACAAATGAGTCATTGGCAATTTAAAACAGTCTGTTGTATAAGACAAACAAAATAGTAAGAAGACACAGCAAACTTAGTAGAAACTATTGTTTTTCTGCAGAAATCTATAAACTACCATCCTTTTTTTGTGAAGTAATGAACCATCATTGGTTACTAGCATACTCCCTCAGAATAACTGATACATTTCTTTGGCATATTGGGAGAAGAAGAAAGCAGCTCTTTGAATAAATTTCATTCTACAAGAAAGGTTTAGTAGTTTAATTCCAAGACTTGGGATGCAGCACCTCATAGTCAAAACCATGAGCATCTCCATGGAGTACTTTCCTTTCATCTTCAGATAAATAAAAAGAAAGCAAATCAGAATTATTTGACAAGGTTTTATTAATGGAAAGTTTCCCTCTTGATATATTAATCTGATGGGTATTAGAGCCAAAAATCCAACTCATTCTACTGAATTAAGGATTTTATCCTTAAAACTCAGCCTAAAGTTATGTAAACTTGACGAGTTTTGTCAATTTGTTGTGTTGTTTTTTTTTTTGAAGTCAGACTATATTATGATGACATTTTATACAGCTTGGATGTCATAAAGATTCGTCCTGTAACTACACAGAAATGGCAGATGAATGCAGGAATCTCAGAGAGAATTTTTTGGCTTTGGTTCTTGATGGTCAGAAGAGACCTATAAGGCTTTATGAATTGGGAAATCCACAAAGTATTAGATTTGTTTTTGTAAAAGAAAATTTTGATTGTATGATTTCCTGTTGGATTTCCTGACTGTCATGGCATTAACTAGATCAATCTATGTCTGTGATAGGGGGCAGTAGGCCCCTGCCCCTCTATTTCCATCCCGGCCCCACACAAAAGGGGAAGGAAGGAGGGGGAAAAAAACAAAACAGTGGCAACAATCTATGGAGGAAAACTTATTTTACTAACTATGATATTGGAAATGCAAAATAACACAATATAATAAGATCTAATTGAAATTGAGACTAATAAATCAAATAAGATAGGAGAGAGAGAAAGTTCCCAAGACCGAGTCAAACCTGAAAAGCTTGGAATGGCTAGGAATGCACCTTCCAGCACCCACTGCCAGGCAGTAAGAGACTGCCCCCCCTGGAAGGGTCAGATCCCATGACTTCCATCATGTATAGGGATAGGTACATGGAGCTGGAGCATTAACACTTTAGTTCCAGTACACTACATGATGTTTTGATGTGGAATACTGAAAACCAAAAAATGTAAAACCACGACACTGACATATTTTGTTTAAATATTAACAAGAAAGATCTGTGGTTAATTTTCAGGAACAATATCAGGAATCATTTTGTACTAAATTAATATCAACCAACTACCACTTTCTGTATTAATAGTATTATCTTCTTCAAAGGAAACCAGTTAGAATTATTCAAATGATTACCATTTGAAAAAGCATACATTTTCATCAGCAGTAATGCAAAACATGAGCAAATGAATGAAACAGTAAAACTTGAGGCATGTCAAAATTGCATAGTTACAGCTGCAAGTAAATGACCAGGATATATATTTTGGAGTATGAGATAGAAATAATCACTGGATCACAGAATGGTTGAGATTGGAAGAAACCTCTGGAGATTATTCTGTCTTATCATCTCAATCAATCATGACCCTCTAGATCACATTACCCAGAATTGTGTTCAGGTGGCTTTAAATATCTTCAAAAATTCTGTGGGGTACGTTTTCACCCTCCCAGCAAAGAAATTTTTTCTCATGTTCAGAAATAAGTCCCTGTGTTTCAATTTCTGCCCATTGTTTCTCATGTTATTACTGGGTACCACTGAGAAGAGTCTGGCCCCATCTTCTCAAAACCCTCCCTTCAGATATTTGTGCAAATAGATCAGCTCCTCCTGAGCCTTCTCTTCTCCAGGCTGAATGGGGACAGCTCCCTTGGCCTTTCTTTACCTGAGAGATACTCCAGTCCTTTATCAATTTCAGTAGCCCTTTGATGGACTAACTCCAGGTGCTCTCCACATCTCTCTTGTACTGAGAGGCCCAGAACTGAATCACAGAATCACAGAATGGCCAGGGTTGGAAGGGACCTCAAGAATCATGAATCTCAAACGCTCCCTGCCACGTTCAGGGCCACCAACCTCTGTATGGATACCTGGGATTCCTCCAGTTCAAGTGCAAAACCTTGCACTTTGCTGTGTTGAAACTCATCAGATTCACCCGGGCCCACCTTTCAAGCCCATTGAGGTCCCTCTGAATGGCATCCCTTTTTTCCACTGTGTCATCCAGAGCACTCAGCTTGGTGTCATCACCAAACTTGCTGATCTTCCCAGGCACAGAGATGAGAGGTCTCTGTGGTGAGAACTGGTCACAGTCAAGGCAAGGAATCCTTCCTCTCTGCTCAAAAGTAGTGACCTCACCAAGTCTGAGCAGAGAGGGAGGATTTCTTGCCTTGACTTCTGGCAACACTTTTCCTAATGTGGCCCAGGCAGGATATCACTGGCCTTCTTTGCCACAGAGATATATTTTTGGCTCATGTCTGTATTAAAGTTGTAAGCATTCACCTTAAATGTTAAATAAAATGAAAATTAACTTCTGATTTATATGGGCTGAATATAAAATTTAAACAGCTCAATTTGTTAAGCATTAATTCACATACTTGTCTGTCATGGTTTTGTGATTTTTGGTTTTTGGTATTCCACACCATAACATCACGTGGGGCGCTGGGAGTTTAACTGTTAATGCTCAAGTCCTGGGTACCTGCCCAGAAGAGAACTACAACATTCCTGCAGTCACAGAGAGGAGATATAACTCCTGGCAAGGTCACCTGATGTGCTCTTCTTCTGTCTCCCTACTGCACAACCAGACTGTGCATCTCACCTCAGCATTGTGGTGAAGCCTATCCACCTTTCTGACATTTTCTCTCTCATTATATTTGATTTATTAGCTTCAGTTCTAATTATATTGTATTATAGTGTGTTATCTTGCATTCCGATACCATATTTAGAAAATTAGTTTGTTTCTCCTCAGATCATTGTGGCTGTTTTTAATTATTTTGAGGTCCCCTGTTCCCTTTTTCTGGTGGATTGTGCAAAATCCCTCCGCCCCGCTACTCACGGAACTGGGCCGAACCAGCCCGTAAACCGTTGACAATGTCCACATCTTAAAATGTCTTAAAATGCTACAGACAATACAGATTCTGATTTTACTGCACAAGTAGTACAGTCACAGGAAATAGCACATTTCACATATCTTCAGCTTGAATCTTTGTGAGAGCTACTCATCAGTCCTGCTTCCAAGGTAGATGGAATAATACAGACATCTCTAGAGGATAATTCATACTCTCCTAACATAAGTTCCTTCTGGAGGTGGCTTCTTGAGGAATCTTAGAATGACATTAGGTATTAAAAAGTCTTAAATTTTTAAAATAAAAAATGTGGAGTGAACCATGCCTCAAGTGTGGTTTCTTTTTAAAAAGTGATGGTTTTTTTTCTTAGTGACTTGAAGAACAACAGCATACAGTAATATATTCTCAGTATATCAACAATAATAGACACCATATTCAAAAAGCGTAATAATAATTGAGATGTATTCTGTATTTCAGAAAAAGTTTATTATAGCGATTTTGATGGTCTTCTAAAAAAATCAGAGTACATCCCTGATTAAGGATTACATTTATGGCCCTTTAAGGTTAAAACTTTTTTTAGATTAAATTTAGATAAATTGATAAAATTTAGATAAATCGATAAAAAATTTAAAATAGATAAATAGATAAATGATAGATAAATAGATAAATGATAGATAAATAGATAAAT
>JAPSGF010000205.1:41177-63266 GCA_035772895.1 Perdix hodgsoniae
ATCCAGCAGATGGGTCACTATATCATAAAAGGAGATCAGGTTGGTCAAACAGGACCTGCCTTTCATGAACCCATGCTGGCTAGGCCTGATCCCCTGGCCATCCCGCACATGCCGCATGATCTCCCTTATTGATTTAATTGATAATTGATTTAATAGAGATGGAGGAAGTTTTTAAATGTGGTAGATGAGGGGATAAAATGTAAATTTAATGATAAAATCATTTATTGGAATAATCAATATATATTAATAAGAAAATGTTGTTAATATTGTTTATTCAATATTGAATATCTTATATATCTTTTTTAGGACTGTAAATTAACAAAAACTTTTGGAAAATGCAAGTCACTGAAAATTCATATTACTAAATAAAATTTCAAGGCTTAATATGTTCTAAAGAATAAAAAATTGCTCTTTCTGTATGGATATTAATTTGATATATATCATTAGCAGTCAAAAAAAATAAAAATAAAAATAAAAACATTCAATAAAAGATAACGATAAAACCTGTATTTGAATTTTGCCTTGTCAAAGTTTAGGTTGCAACAGCTGAATGTATGATCCAATAATATGTTCTTTGAAAAACAGTCTGTGTCTGAGGATCCTAAGTTGTTTTCTATTCAGAAAAACATACCTTGACCTTTAGCAAGAGCCAAAAAAGAACTGATATGAACCCTAAAGTACAAACTGTTTTGTGACATAAATATTGTATTATTTGAGCTTTTTTATTCTGGTGACTGAATTACATTGTAAAAAAGAAAAGTTCTGCAACCTTTCTATATATCACAGTCATATCTTCACTTAAGGTTGCCTTGACTTCAGCATCACAATAATGGCAATAGAGAAATACAAATCATATGGAGGCAACTACTGGTAGCCTTGACAAATTCTTACAGTAAAATAAAATAATAAAATGCAGTAAAATAAAAATTAAAGACTAATTAGGAAGTACTAATTACAGTAGTACTAATTACAAAACAGAGGCAGTGGTGAGTTGAACAACCAAAACCGTCAGTGGCACTTGCACATTAAAGTTAAAGAATAGTGCAATTCTATCATTATTTAGATTGGAGGAAGGAATGAATATCTTATCTACTGCTTAAAACCTTTGCAGTTTAACATGAGCCCTAGCCAGATATGTGATTCTAATAGAACAGTTAGTGCACATTTGAAAATGGAATGGTCGATTTTGCAAATCCTTTTGGTTATAACAAATTGGGAATCTGGGGAACTGCAGAAATGCATGCTAGTCTTAGAAAATTTTGACTCTAACTCTTCAAGGTAAGAACAAAATAGATTTCCCAAAATATACTAACAGGTAAAAGAAATCCAATATTTTGGGTTTCACTTTCCTCTTGAAACTGGCAAGAAACTGTCATGTCTACTGAAGGGAAGCTTCCAGTCAAGACTATATTTCTTGAGTGGAACATTAGTTTACCAGTCAAATTATATGACAGAACTTCATTGAACGTCTGTCTGCTCTCACACTTTTCTTGGCTTGGATCCATCATTCATCCCCAAAAAAGAGACCAGATGATAAATCAAAAGCAGACCTCCAGGTATCAAATTGAGTAAATTAATGCAAATCTAGACCAGCGTAGGCCTCACAAGAAACAAACAAACAAATTTATATATAATTTATTTGTTTCCTTGTATGTTTGTTTATTTTTTGTCATGCTATTCTGTGGGTAGGAATCCTTTCTTCATTTCCTTAAGAATCCATCCCAAGTTTGGGAATGCCACATCAAAAAGTCATCTTGACAGCAAACAATTCCAGCTGTTTTGGAATACTATTTTCTGACTTGAAGAAGGCAGATGCTGTCTGCTGCACCTGTGCTCTGTGTTCTTCACATTTCAGTTTGCCAGTCCATCCTTAAAGAGGCAAGCTATTGAATTAGAGCTATCTCCATGTCTCTCAGAGCTATTTGGGAAGTTGTGCATGTCTCTGCAGCACTTTCTCCATTCTTCAATCACCTCCTGTTGTCATTCTCACCTACTTTTCTCTCTTACTCACATTGTGAAAATGAAAAAAAACAAATTTCCTGAAGCCACTATGATAGCTAGAGATACATTTGATGGCCCTTATTAATTCATTTGTTTTTTTCAAAAATGAATCCAGCAGATTCAATAACATAAATCTAATTTAAGTGAATTGGAATCATGAATTGTAAACAGGATGCATTTCTGTTAATGTGAGTATAATCTTTTAAATTGCCTACAAGCTACTATAAGTTTATTACCCATTTCACTTGGATTCACAGTTTAACCATTACAAATACCAAACACAAATTTTCTCTACAAGCAGATTATAATGATACTGCATTTTTATGATCATGTCAACAAAGAACAAGGTGGAATTTACAATCTTACATACAAAAGTATATTAACTTGACTAATCCTGTATGTGTGTCAAAAGGGAGATGCTTTGCATATTTCTTGTAGATATGATTACATTAAAAAACAATAACCAAGTAACAAATCCACTTAATGATTTCCACCTTTTAATCCATTAAAAGAAAATAACGACAAAGCCACACCAATAATTACATAGCTACATTTGTGTCTGCACTGATCATATTTTTTCATCAGTGTAGGAAAAATGAAAAGATAATGTAAACATATGTTTACCTTTTGGGAACTCATATTTTATAGGTGATTGGTACAGTATGTTTGAAATAATGTGGTGTCAAAAATATAGCAATCTTGATGCTAAAAGTGTTCAGTCACTTTTTGCTGAATACGGGATCTCTGTGTTGCCACACAATGAAACCTCCCATCTATATTGTGGAATACTCTAGTGGCATACTGAGGTCAGTGCCTCCACTGATCTCCACAAGAATCCAGCGCTGGTATTAGACATCCAAATGCATGGAAGGTTTAATGAAGCCTGGCAAGAACCTCCCATTAATATGTCCATAACAAGCTAAAATGGAACACACTGCTATTCACTGACTCTCAGATTTTCCACCTTCAGTGTTATGTAGAATCACAGAATCATAGAATCACCAAGGTTGGAAAATATTCTGTCCAGCTTTGCAGTTACTTTAATAAATGTGAAAAAAAAAAAGATTATTTGTATTCCATTTCTGTGTTTCCCTACCTCACTGTAGGACTGGCAATTTAAAGATGACAACTTCTCACATTTTCTGTCTTACTTCAATTTATCTCTATAAGGATACATACATTCAGTCTAATTTTGCTACCATATTCTTTTGCTTTTGAATCAGTGGTTTATTTCTCACTTCAGTATAATCAATCTTGTCAAGCATGCTTGCCCCCCAAAAATAATTTATTCAATTTCAGTTCTGCCTCTATCCTCTGCTCCTTTCCTGTATCATCTTTTTTGCTTTGCTTCTATTTTT
This sequence comes from Perdix hodgsoniae, assembly GCA_035772895.1. Taxonomy (NCBI): domain Eukaryota; kingdom Metazoa; phylum Chordata; class Aves; order Galliformes; family Phasianidae; genus Perdix; species Perdix hodgsoniae. The sequence continues at coordinate 44,537 of JAPSGF010000205.1, forward strand.
CCTCCTTCCTCCCCCCCCCCCCCCCCCCATCATTCATCAGGATCATTTCCTATATCAATTAGTATTATCAGTATGATTTTATTCTCTAATACTTTCCAAGGGAGCACAAGCCACATGAGATAGAATTATCAGACCTGCTTGCAACACCACATGGAATAGACATTTCATAGGATCTCTGTCCAGGTAGTGTTGAACACACTTTGCAAGTTTTCTCTATCTGGGGAGAAATTCCTCCAATTTTTCATGACATAAAAGTATTTCAGCTGAGTCTTGAGACCATAAGACCTAGTTCTGTCAAGAACTTGTTTGCTTTTATATGATAAATTCCCATGGATTCTAGAGGGATTTGAGATCAGTCCTTGATGTTAATGCATTCATCTCTCTAGTATTGCCAACTCACACACTACTCTGTTTCAAAGCAGTCACCCAATGAGCTGAAACCATCAGTGCTGGCCATACAAAGAACAGAAATGTGCATCATATACCAGCAGGAGTGTCTCACAATAATGTCACTATATAGGAGTGAGGCAAAAGTACTAATTTAGATAACTAATGTGTGGTGTTAGGACATGGGTAAGATAAAAATCTACTTATTTTAATCAGGCTCATCCAATATAAATCCTTAATTGTACAAACTTCTGGACTTTTGAATATCTCACTATTAATATTATTATTAAGTGGATACAATAATGCAATACTTTAAAGAACTAATGTAATGTGATTTCCCAAATCTGTTTGCCTATTAAGATCTAAAAACCAACAACAAAAATGCTTACAAGATTTCAGCTGTAAGTGAAAAATATATGCTAAGGTCACAGCTTTAATAAAGATACCAAATACCAACTGCCAGTCATATTAGTATCATAAATACTTTTTGGTCATTTTCATTATTTGGCAATAAGCTTGGCTTGTTGTGGCTTGGAGACCACAACACAGGATGAGAACACTGGGGAACAAGAAGGAAAGTTTTTGTAAATACAAAGACTTACTGGCTATATAGACTAGAAACTAAAGTATAGATGCTGTGTAGCATCTGTGGAGTTATAGGTGACAATGTAAAAGTTGCAGGAGTAAAAGAAGTTTTAATGAAAATGATGGAGCAAAAGAAGTTTTAATGAAAACGATGAAATATGATGCACATAGCTGGAATTGCATGTTACTCCACATTGCCATGTTACTGTTTGTAAACAATAGGTAGTTTTCTTATTAAGGTTCCTCTTTATTTTACAAGAATAGATTACGTTCACAGAATCACAAAATATTTTAGGTTTGAGAGCTGTCTGCAAGTCTTTTATTCTGATCTACTCACAGCAAGTCTAATTACATCAGATAGCTCAGAGATCTATACAGCTCAATTTTGATTATCCTCAGTAACTGAGATCACAGAATATTTGAGATTGGAAGGGATCTCTGGTCCAACAACCTTACTCAAGCAGGGATATATAGAGCAGGTTGTCCAGGATCAAGTATTCATGGCTTTTGAAGATCTCCAAGGAGACTCCACAGCCTCTCCGGGGAACCTTTGCCAGTGCTTGGTCATATGCACCTGTTTTCATCTATTGCCTCTCCTCCTAGCCATCTGTATCTTGGAGCACAGTCCAACTTTGTCTGTCCATCACCCCAGACTATCTTGCTATTTCTGTGTCTTCAGTCAACTTGTTGGCCACTCTTAGTATTGTGATTTATGAATGGATATCCATGTAGATCTTGGTATTCATATTAATAGATTTACATGGCAAATTCAAGAAGTGAAGAAATAACAAAGTAAATAATCAAGCCAGGGAACTTAAAGCCATGCATTTTGTGTAGCAGTCAACGACTTTTTTGACTATCTTCAGGTGCAAGTTTTGTAAGCAGGTTTTGTGGCTAAGTTGCTGTGAGACACTGAGTATCAGAGATTTCAGCCAAACAAAAGCAAGCTGATTCATGAAATAATGCAACTTAACGTGAAGAGTTTGAAAAAGAAACAAGAGGAAATAAATAAATAATGCAGAAAATCAAGAAGACTCCTTCAATGCAATGCACATACCTTGTTATTTTCATATTTACCTATTGGAGATTTAAATGACTTTTTAAACAATAACAACTCAAAGGCACAATATTTATGATACAGAGGCAATTTTGGAGTAGAATCTTCCAGTGATATGGACACTTAGGATATAATATTTCCACTTGGAAAACTGGAGCTGTCCCTCAAAAAATTGTTACTAAAAAATTTAATTGGATATAATTTCACATGGGAAACAGATTCTTCTGAAAATGTAAAAAGTAGTACTGTAGCAATATCTTAATTGTATATAAAATAATGTTTAAATTTCATATAATAATGTCATGGTTTAATATTTTTGTAATTTTGCTATCAGTATTCCACATCATAACATCATGTAAAGTTCAGATAATTCACCGAATGTTCAGCTCACAGAAGACGACTACGTATCCCACAATCCCTGGCTTAGGAGATAAGTCATGGGACAAGGACAGCATATAATCTCACTCCCGGGCTGGAATCTCTCTCTTGGATCCTTGGAGCGTGGGGTGCATTCCAGCCGTTTCGCCTAGAGCTTACAGTAGGCCTTTCGGTTTTTGGGACTCACTCTCTCTCTCTCCTATTTTGCTTAATTACAATTATATTGTATTATATTGTATTATCCTGTATTCTGATATAGCATTTAGTAAATAAGCGTGCCTCCTTAGATCGCTGCCGCTGTCTTCTTTTTCTCATTCCCTTTTCCCCTTCCCTTTTTTTTGGGGCCAGCGGCCCTGTGGGCCAGCTGCCCCCCTGCCATGGGCACAGGTAGATCTTGCTTAACCCGCGACAACTAATAAATCACCTTTTCATAGAGTAAGGGCACCTCCTCTGGTGCCCTCAAGAACTTGCTCTAAGAGCATGATGACTGCAGCTGGGACTTGCTGGGACCCAGAATAAGAAAAAGGCTGCCTCACGAACTCTACATAAGATTCCAGTACTTGGAAATTGGTGTGGATAGTAGGACTCCACTACTCGAATCCCATGCCCAATGCACCAAACTTAATGGTCTGAGGTTAATATTTATCAGACTCAGTCTCAGTGTGATCATACCTGAGATAAACTGAAGATATGCCTCCAGGAGAAAGTCTGGGGGAAATTCATCCTGTAATAATTTTGAAAATAAAGATAGCAGATTTTGGAAACTCCCCAGTCTCTTGTGTGCCTGAGACCAGGCAGCTGAAAATTAAGGATATGGGGGAGCAGGACGATGGATGATTTTGTGAACTTGCCTTAGGAAGAGCATGCCCCTAAGAATAACTGGCCTAAGACTAAGAAGCAAAGGAGATAGGCGAAGGAGCAAGCCAGAAACAGACAAGCAACTGAGCTTCAAAACTGGCTTGTTTTGTTAGAAGGTCTGCTGAAACCATTACATTTCTCAGAACATCTCTCAACAAATGCTATTAGAATTAAGCTCATTGTAAAAGATGTCTAGAGGTTTTTCTAGTAAACAAGACAAAGACTGAAGAAAGAATAGAACAATTTCATATGTTATGATAGATTAAAGATGACCTGGAAAACTGGATTTTATTACTTATTGTGGCACAAAACTCCATTTGATTCTAGACATAAAGTTAGACCAAACAATCTATTTGCTGCTTATTTTCTGTAAACATACCCTAAAAATCTGGATTTTTTTTTTATAGCAATTCCAAAAAAAGCATGGTGTCACATAAATAATCAGGCTTATGCTTTGAACAACTAACTGTATTATATTAAAGAAAGAGTCAGGTGCAAAAAGCCATGCCTAAATTGGTTCAATAGGGCCAGAGTCTTGCTGTGTTCATTCTAGAATATTTTTGTTCTGTTTACCTACTGGGGAGATAATGGAAAAGTAATGCTATGTAATCAGATGTATTGACATCTTTGAATGACTTCAGCACTCTCAGAAAAGGTGACTGCTACGAAGAGTAGATAATTAGAAAAGAAGTCCATCATTTTCAGACAAAATTACATAAGAGTACTATCAAAAAGTAAGTACATAATTAAAATTGTTTGGGCTGCCATATATATGACATTTCTTAACATTTGAAAACATGCAATTGCATTCTCAATTCTACTATTTTAATGCAGAGCTTTCAAGTCTATTACATATTTGAATTTCTGTGTAATAGTCATGCTCATCACAAATGGAAGAGGACCTTATTATATCTTCCTATATGGGTTGATAGCTTCTCTCCAATCATCTCTCATTTACTATGTCAAATATTGTCTACATCTTCAAAGATTCATAACTGTTCTGTGAAGATTTCCTTACAAAGCAGAGCTGTTTTTTTTGGAGCTATCTTGGATGTTGGTGAGAACTAAGCATTTTACATACAGTGTTATTCATAGTGTCAAAACTGCTGGGGAGTGGAAAGTGCTTACAAGGAAATATGTAGAGCCATTAGAGCAGTAACTAATAGAGAATGCCTGGCACAGAAACATTTCTCAAATTCTACTCTCATTTTGAACTTAAAATAATAGCTATCTCTGTGCACACACCATGCAGAGAGCTGAATCCTCTTTGGAGAGTAAATATCCTTTTGAACAAAACATGATAATGATAATACCCACTTTTTACACAGTGGTCATCCAAGAAATTGAACATTTGGATTCTTCAAATGAACCATATTCCAATATAGTAGCCAAAGCCTATCACTCCTAAATATAAAACACAAAGGAAGAAGAACATGCTATCTATATACAACAATGCATAGACAAGAGTTAAAGCAGAGAAGTGACTGACTATGGGAACTAGCTATTCAGGCAGAAACTGAGAACAATGCTTCAGATCTCATAATATTTGATATCTTTAACATTCTATGAAAATAATGTATTGAAGTAATCAAAGACTCACATACGGATGTCCTCATCACAAAATTATAGCATTGTAACTTAGGGATCAGCCTACCATAGTTAACATACTGACAGATATTATTTCAGGAAATCACAGTATCATAGAATGGCCTGGGTTGAAAAGGACCAGAATGATCATCTAGTTTCAATCCCCCTGCCATGGGCAGGGTCATTAACCACTAAAAATGTTTTTAATTTTTCTGTGTCAAAGATTTTTTTTTATCACCTGCTTCCCAGGAAACAGACCTAACTCCCATTATGGTATGTTTAGATTAGTTGAACCTTTAGCAAGGGTTAGAGATGTTGCTGTATAAAGATTTCAAGAATTCACAGTCCATTAGATTCTGAGTGTCACAGAATCACAAAATCACAGAATGATAAAGCTTGGAAGGGACCTCTGGAGATTATTTGGTCCAACTCCCTCAGCAGCTGGTTGCCAGGACCACATTCAGTCAGGTTTAAGATCTCCAAGAAAGAAGACTCCACAGTCTGTGCCAGTTCTCCATTACCTACAAAGCAAATAAGTGTTTCTTGGTGTTCAGATGGAACCATCCGTGTTACACTCTGTGCCCATTGCTTCTTGTCAATGACAAGAAGCCTTGTCTTCTTGGCACCCAAAGTTCAGGTACTTATATACAGTGATGAGATAATCCCTGACCCTTCTGTTCTCCAGGCTACATGCTCTAATGTCTCTTTATCTTTCCGCAAAGTTCTTTCCAGTCACTCTGTCATGTTGGTGACCCTATATTGGACTCTTTCTGGTATACCCTTGTCTATGCCATACTACGGAGCACAGAACTGCATGGAACTACAGGTGTGTCCACAACAGAGCTGAGTAGAGAGAAAGAATCACCTCTCTGGACTTGTGGAGAATATTTTTCCTAATGCAGCCCGGAATATTATTAGCCTTCCTTGTCACAAGGGGCATATAGCTGTCTCTATTTCATCTTGGACTAGAACTCCTAAGTTCTTTTCCACAAAGCTACTTTCCACTTGGGTGACCCACAGTACAGTATGTACTGGAGTTGATCTTCCTCAAACACGGGACATTGTACTTTTCCTTCATAAGGGTATCAAACCACTTTTCGAGCCTGTTGAGATCCCTCTGCATGACAGCAGAAACCCTCTGGTGTAACAGTCATTCATTCATCTCGATCTCAAGCTTTCAAGATTACAGGGCTGCACTTAAGTCCATTTTAAGTGCCTCCAAAATTAAGCATCAAGGCAAATGTGTAAGTAAGCTTGACAAAAGTAGTAGAGACAAAAGAGTTTACCACATTTAGTTTCTGTTCCTAGAACAGATTACAATAATTTGATGGTTATGCTGACTCTAAAATAACTTATATCCACATGATAAATTCACTAATTGATGATGGTTTGGGATATGTTCCTAATTAATGGTGTATTAATACTCATTTACAGATAAAGCTCAAGAAGAAAACACACGTGAAGCCTGTTCCACTTGTTCTTACTCCAGAATCCGTGCTACTATTGCAATTCTAATAAGATTTCATTATTTCTTCATTTTTTCTCTCTGTTCTTTAATAGTGACTTATTCTGATTAAAATAATGAATTACTGTCTGCCTTATTTTGAGAAGTATTAATGTGGACTAAAATAGAAATCGAACAAGTGTTCGATTGAACGAGGTGTTCAAGCTTAACAAGTCACCCTACAAGCTCTTTGCATTTAGGAAAAGAATAGGTACCTGCAGAACACAACTCATCTGATCATAAAAAAATGCAACTAAAATAGATTAGATACGTTTTCTTAAGACTATTGGTCTTGAAAGTCCTTAAAAAAAAAAATAAATGTTGATTCTCTGAATATCTGAGCATTAGAATAAATTATAGAGAAAGTCTGAAAGGCAAATTATATTCATAAATACACACAATCACATGTATCTATATAAGATATGCTTGACTTGATTATGGACTCAATTATTTTGATCTCAGGAAAAGAAAACAAAACACAACTATAGTGTATTCACATATATACCGATACGTGGTTCCATACATACACCAGTATATTTACAAACATACCTGTCTTTTTTGTTTTAGAGTATGCATATGAGTATGCATATATCAAGAGGAAAACAATATAAGCCCATAACCAATAAGAAGCCAACAGAACTCTAATGTCTGTGCATTAAAAAAAAAACAAAAAGAACAACAAACAAAATATGCAAAAATAATTTCCAGATAATACAGTCCAAGGTGTTCTAACAGTAACTAATTCCAAATGTGGCATTTAAGGGTTAGGTACATAGTAACAGCACTTGTTTGATATACAGATTGCCAAAAGCTCACAATACAATATTTCTTCAAACAATAGCATCCTGTGCTCAATGCATATGGGAGAGCATATAAAGTAAGTTGACATAGTTATATACACATTGCTTCTCCTCAGATTCTCACTGTGTAACACCAGTGACTTCTACTTATTTAAACTAATGTAAATGAGGTTAGAATCAGGCCACTGGTGAGGAGATTGAAATGCAATTTAAACAAAATGAGCTTTACCTTTTCTAGGTAAGTAAACATCTGTCTAGAAATTCTATTTTTAGTGAATGAGGGAGGCAATTTTATTATCAGGTATAGTATCAAATTGCCTCTAAACTTTTAACATAAAAAGCTAGGGATCACAGCTACCATAAAGGTGTCTGTAAAAATGGCTTTAATACAGTATTAGCTCACTTTTAGATTAGTGTTGCGTTGTACATCAGAATTCTGAATTTCTATATAACTTTGAAAGTACCTTGTCCTCAAAATCAAAAAGAATGGACTTTGGTTGCTATTTTCTTCTATTTCATTTCTGTGTTTTTCTTTCAACAACTCAGTCAAATAGCTTCTGCTGCAGGAGAAAAACAGATGACATGGGAACACATCACACTCAATGTCCTTGGGCATATTTTGCTGACTTTAAATAGCATCTGGCTCTTCATGACAGAAAATCATTCCTATTTCAGAACATCAACGGCTGAAATAATGCAGTGATAGGTAGTACTTTACAAGTTCATTAAAGACAGAGTTAGAAACACTTCAAACTATGTCCCTGACATTGCAAGAGTTACTTAGTAAGACGAGAGACTGACCAAATTACAGTTAACAGTAAAATATATACCCTTATGACTTTTAATATCAAAAGAAGTCTTATGCTCTCTTCCCCTCCAAACTATGCAATAACCTGCCAGTTAGGTCTGTTCACATTTCTGCGGACTGAGAACAAGCACAAGAATCAGAGAACATTACTCTAAAACTAACAATAATTTTGTCAGCACTCAAATTACATTAACAACCTCTATGCAACTACGCTTTTATTTTTGGTGTCAGGGTAAAAGAAAGAAGTTTTCATTCTCATTTCCAAAAAAATTCTTATGTTATGACATGCTTTATCTGATCAAGGGTTAGGACAGTCCCTTCCACATGGCCTGTGAAATGTGCTATGCACTGTTACCAAATAATATATTTGTTATGATTTTATTACAGTTTTGTAGAACTATACAATTATACAAAATCTGCTATTTTTTGTCATATTGTTGATCTTCAAACATAGATCTTATCTCATCCAAATTTAGAAAATACCTACATCCAAGATAGACACTTTTGACTCCCTTTAAATTCACTAAAGAGAAGAATCTATTTTAAGGTGACTCATCTGGTAGATGAGTACATTCAGATGATGTTACATTAATCTCATCCTAAAGTGTCTTCCTGTTCCCACTGATTATAAAGGAAGTTTTGATGACTAGTTCAGACACAGTAGCCTATTCGTTAGGCTCTACATTTTGCAGATTAATCTTTCACTTCATCTGTTCATTTTCCATCCACAGGGTAGGTCAGAGAGAGAGAAATGAAAAGAGAAGCAAGGACACTTGCTGAGAAAGGAGCTCCTCTACCTGGCATTCTCTGCCCTGCCATTTGTTAGCAGCTGTTTAAAAAGTGCATGCAACTTTAGTCTGCCTGTCCTATTACCAGCCAAAACATGTACAAATATGCAGGTATCTGAATTTCAGGGTCCTGAACACTCAGAGAACATTTTAAGCTTTACCATTTATGACTAAAAAGCATTAGATTCTCAATGTGATTTTTCTAGGTTATGCTTATCTCATTGTAGATTAGAAACAATATCATATGTGTTGGCATGAATGGATAGTCAAATAATGATCAAAAGTCAGAAGTTCTTTCAAAAGATCTTTCAGAAGAAATCTTAAGACATACCAATTTGTTTTAAAAAAACACGTTGAGAAAAACAGGAGCAACAGTCACACAAGCTATGAATTATGGAGTGCTTTCATGGTTTCAAAGACAAGTTGCCCAGACATTTGAGTATTTACATTAAGTATTCTTGTGAATTAAAGCACTTAAACTCACATACATTTACTTTCAAATTAGTTAATATTAACAGTCTTAAAACCATATATTGGCATGTTCTTTTGAATAGGAATGATTGACCTATTCGGTATTTGAGGCTGGAAAAATTACACAAGAACATGTAATCTACTGTCAGATTTTCTTCGAGGTCAAAGTTTTACATATTACAAAATAACAGATTTTGTTCACTGTAAAGCAGTACCAGTGAAGATTCAAAGACACTTGGGTAATTATAGGTGATTGTTGGGGGAATTGCTTAAGAAGCTACTTCTCAATAGAGACATTGTTGCTATAGTTAGCATATCTATTCTGTTGCTGTATAAAGCAAAATAGATGACATATAAAATTAGATGATTTTGAGTGAAAAAAAACAAACAATTTAATTGGTGCTTTAAGTGTGCTAAGAATTAGTTCATATTCTGTTATTTCTGTGGAATGAATAAAGATGGAAAAAATACTCAATGAAAACTAGGTATAAAACATTGATCTACAATACTTTGATAGTGTCAGATCATTTCAAATTCACAGAAAATGTAAAAAACAGGAATAATAACAAAAAACAGCAGTGCTACCTCAATGAAGTCACCTCAAAAAGGATGAAACAAAGGATGAAACAGTAGCAAAAAGGGAAACTGACTGACTTTTAAATAATTTATTAAAATTATAAATTTATATTTAAGATAAACAATATTAAATAATATGAAATAAAATTTTGTTTCAATAGAACGCACAGATTTCCATATAGACTATGCTGTTAATTATTTTTAATTATTCTGTTCATAGAATAAACTGTGCTTATTTACAGTGGTGGAATACACCAGCCATTACAGATCAGCCTCAATCTCTCAATCATTTGGGTATAAATACTCATGTTGTGTTGTCCTTCAAAGAAATGAGCTGTTGCTTGGAGCACAATAAAAAAATATTCCTTTCATTACATGATGAATGCAAAAATTTCCAGTATGTTATCACTTCAGCAATCTGAACTTGTTATTTATTTCAATTATCTATGACAAAAAAATATCTGTATTGAGGTATCCTATTGATTGCATCAGAGTGGCTGCTTAAGTGTTTCGTGTCTGCTTTTACACTGAGCACTGTACAAAGAAGTCCACTAGTATCAGGATGATTCTGCTGTGAACAGATAAAAGATGAAATTTCTTATTCTTGGCATCATTCCTCCAGTATTACTAGAAACACACACACAGTATATGTATATATATATATATATATATATACATATAAAACTTTGTTGATGAATCACACTTATTATGTGCCTGTGTTTTTCTACAGAGAATATTATTTCCAGGCAATAGTACTGTTTTCCTTTTAAACATCTAGATGTTACTGTATTTATCAACATAGAGGACAACATATATATAAAGACAAACATATATGTGCTTTATAAGAACATTGTTTTTTATTTTTATTTAATTTAAAACTTTATACTCTAAACACAGCTGAATATGAAAATATGATGAAAAATAATTTCAGGTTTCTAACTGCAAGGCATTTCCTACAATTCATTTTATTGATAACATTTTGAAACAGAAATTGAGGTGTGAATGTTTACGAGTTATGTTACTTAAAAAGACAAAACATACTTCAGATACTGCTTCACAATGCAATCCTTGTCCCATTGCATCAGACTCTCTGTAGAGCTGATACTTCATTCTAGCTCTAAAAGTCCTGTCTACCAAGAAAATGCTTCTCAAATCTGTTTTCAATGAATTTGGAGCATTCAAGTACATGAAAAGACAATCCAGCAAAAAATAAAGCAGCATGCAGAAAAAGAAGAAATGCATGTATGATTAATATACTGAATGCCCATATCTTCTGCTTTCTGAATTCTTGTTACAAAATGTTTGTGAAAGTTTTACAAAAAGAATGTTTCAGTCAGTAATGGAGCTGACTGGGCTTTGATTCCTACATATTTTGTTTTTTAATGTAGAGACTTTGTGTAGGTCTCAAAAGGTTAATAAATTTTGTCTATCTTACAGTACTGCCTGTGGGCATTAGTGGGTGTTCAGCAATGTTCACTTACTATTTCTGTGACTTTTACTTGCCTGACAAAAACTCTTTCAAATTGGTAAAATGTTCAAAGGGAATTTTTTTTTTTCAATGAAAGAATAGACAGATGAAATGAGCTACTGTAAAATATTTTATTTACCTGGAAAGAAACCAGGAAAATATTCACTATTGTTTCTTATTCTTAGATAACTTTTCTTAAAAGTCTAGTGTGTTAACTGCATAAGTTGAAGATTTAGAGGTCTGATTTCTAGAAATTGCAGAGAAATCTCAGTCATCAGTACATTTTCTTAAATTGTACACATACTCAATCTCTCAATCTTCTCTTTTCTAAAATCCTTTGACAATACTTTGTGGCTCATTAAATATATATATACTACATATATGTACTTTTTTTTTTTTTTTTTTTTTTTTAACTGGCTTCTGCCAAAGGCCCAAATAAAGACATTTATCTGATTCCAGGTGTCAACGGTTTATGGGCTGGTCCGGCCCAGTTCCGTGACCAGCAGGGCGGAGGGATCTGCGGATCCGCGCCTCTGGGAAAGGGGAAGCAGGAGACCCCAAAATACTTGAAAACAACAGCACTGATCTGAGGTGGAACAAATGATTTTACTAAATATAATAGAGAGAGAGAGAGAGAGTCTGTTTGAATTGTATAGACCTCACCACAATGCTGGGGTGAGAAGTGCAGTCCAGTTGAGTGACTGAAGTACAGACGGCGAAGTGCAGATGGCGAAGCGCAGGCGGCGAAGCGCAGATAGCAGCGAAGCGCAGACAGCGAAGCGCAGACAGCGAAGAAGGAGGATCAGGTGACCTTGCTTGGGGTTTTATCCCCTTGCTGACCGCAAAGTCTCCTGGGGAAACGTAGCTCCTCTCCGACAGACGAACACCCGGCAGACACCAAACCCCACCCCCAATGCATCACATGATGTTATGGTGTGGAATACTGATGACCAAAAATCATAAAACCATGACATTCCACCCCTTATTCTACATCACTACATCATGCTTAACACATGGGATTACAGACTGCACTCCCCCAACATCAAATTCCCTTGTGGTACACACTGAACATCCCCGTTTTTCTGCATCACCCACCAGGTGGACCCAGGTCCCTGGGCAAAGACAGTTCCGCGAAGAGGTTTGCCCTTCCCAGAAGCAGGAAAAACCCAAACTGCTTTTCCTAACATGTTCTTTACATGTACTACAGGGACCTTATCTCCCTCTACAATATGTAGGGAACTGGATTGGGTAGGACCATCTCGACTGATTGATCCTCTGGTGTTAACCAGCCAGGTGGCTTCTGCCAAATGCTTCTCCCAGTGTTTAAATGTTCCGCCACCCATTGCTTTCAACATCGTTTTTAACAACCCGTTGTAGCGTTCGATCTTACCAGAGGCTGGTGCATGATAGGGGATATGATAAATCCACTCGATGCCATGTTCTCTGGCCCAAGTATCCACAAGTGAATTTTTAAAATGAGTCCCATTATCTGACTCAATCCTTTCTGGGGTGCCATGTCGCCACAGGATTTGCCTCTCCAGACCTAATATGGTGTTTCGGGCGGTAGCATGGGGTACTGCATATGTTTCAAGCCACCCGGTTGTTGCCTCCACCATGGTGAGCACATAATGCTTACCATTGCGAGATCGTGGCAAGGTGATATAATCAACCTGCCATGCCTCCCCATATTTGTACTTTTGCCATCGCCCTTCCTCCCAGAGAGGTTTCATCCTCTTAGCTTGTTTAATTGTGGCGCATGTATCACAGTCATGAATGATTTGTACAATGGCATCCATAGTTAAGTCCACCCCTCGGTCTCTGGCCCATTTGTATGTTGCGTCTCTCCCTTGATGACCTGAGGTCTCATGGGCCCACCGAGCTAAAAATAACTCACCCTTGTTCTGCCAGTCCAGGTCTATTTGAGCCACCTCAATTCTGGCAGCTCGGTCTACCTGATGGTTATTTCGCTGATCTTCTGTAGCTCTACTCTTGGGCACATGAGCATCTACATGACGCACCTTTATAACCATATTTTTTGTTCGGGTAGCAATATCTTTCCATAGGTCAGCAGCCCAAATAGGCTTGCCCTTTCTTTGCCAATTATTTTGCTCCCACTGCTGTAACCACCCCCACAAGGCATTTGCTACCATCCATGAATCAGTGTAAAGATAGAGCATTGGCCACCTCTCCCGTTCAGCGACGTCTAAGGCCAGTTGGACAGCCTTTACCTCTGCAAATTGGCTCGATTCTCCTTTCCCTTCGGTAGCCTCTGCAACTTGCCGTGTGGGGCTCCACACAGCAGATTTCCATCTGCGATGCTTTCCCACAATACGACACGATCCATCTGTGAATAGGGCATATTTCTTTTCATCCTCTGGTAGTTCATTGTATGGTGGGGCTTCTTTAGCACGTGATACTTCTTCTGCTGGTGGTGTTCCAAACTTTTTACCTTCAGGCCAGTCCATGATGACTTCTAGGATTCCTGGACGGCTGAGGTTCCCCATCCATGCTCGTTGTGTAATCAACGCAACCCACTTACTCCAAGTGGCATCAGTAGCATGATGGGTGGAAGGAACCTTTCCCTTGAACATCCAGTTCAACACTGGCAGTCGAGGTGCCAGAAGGAGCTGTGTTTCAGTACCGACTACTTCGGAAGCAGCCCGAACCCCCTCATATGCAGCTAAGATCTCCTTTTCAGTTGGAGTGTAGCCCTCCTCCGACCCCCTGTAGGCTCGACTCCAGAATCCCAAGGGTCGGCCTCGGGTCTCTCCTGAGGCTCTTTGCCACAAACTCCAAGTGGGGCCTTTCTCTCCAGCAGCAGTGTAGAGGATGTTCTTCACATCCTGTTCCATCCATACTGGCCCCAGGGCCACAGCACGGGCTATCTCTTGTTTTATCTGCTCAAAAGCCTGCTGCTGCTCAGGACCCCACACAAAATCATTCTTCTTCCGTGTCACCTGATAAAGTGGGCTTACAATGAGGCTGTGGTTTGGAACATGCATTCTCCAAAAACCCACTACGCCCAGAAACGATTGTGTCTCTTTCTTATTAGTGGGGGGAGACATGGCAGTGATTTTGTCGATCACATCTGTCGGGATGTGACGACGGCCATCTTGCCACTTTATGCCTAGGAACTGAATTTCCTGGGCAGCTCCTTTCACTTTGCTTCGCTTAATAGCAAAACCAGCACGCAGAAGAATCTGGATTATTAGCTCTCCTTTCTCAAAAACTTCCTTTGCTGTGTTGCCCCACACAATGATGTCATCAATGTACTGTAAGTGCTCAGGAGCACCTCCCTGTTCTAGTGCAGCTTGGATCAACCCATGACAAATAGTTGGACTATGTTTCCACCCCTGGGGCAAACGGTTCCAGGTATACTGAATGCCCCTCCATGTGAAAGCAAACTGTGGCCTACATTCTTTGGCCAAAGGAATGGAGAAAAAGGCGTTAGCAATGTCAGTGGTGGCATACCACTTAGCTGCTTTTGACTCCAGTTCGTATTGGAGTTCTAACATATCCAGCACAGCAGCACTCAATGAGGGTGTGACTTCATTCAGGCCACGGTAGTCCACCGTCAGCCTCCATTCTCCACTGGCTTTACGCACTGGCCATATGGGGCTGTTAAAGGGCGAGTGAGTTTTGTTGATCACTCCCTGATTCTCTAATTGACGAATTAACCTCTGAATGGGGAGCAAGGAATCCCTGTTGGTGCGATACTGCCGTCTGTGCACCGTTTTTGTAGCTATCGGTACCTGTTGCTCTTCCACTCGTAGCAACCCCACAACAGACGGATCTTCTGATAGGCCAGGCAAAACAGATAACTGCTTAACACCTTCTGTGTCTACAGCAGCTATTCCAAAGGCCCATCGATACCCTTTGGGATCCTTAAAATATCCCCTTCTGAGGTAATCGATACCAAGTATACATGGAGCCCCTGGGCCAGTCACAATAGGGTGCTTTTGCCAGTCTTTACCAGTGAGGCTGATTTCGGCCTCCAACATAGTCAGTTCTTGGGAACCTCCTGTCACCCCATGAATATAAATTGATTTTGTCCCTTGGTGACTCGAGGGCATTAGAGTGCACTGTGCACCAGTATCCACCAGGGCCTTATATTTCTGTGGTTCTGATGTACCAGGCCATCTAATCCACACAGTCCAATAAACCCTATTATCCCTTCCCCCCCCCCCTGGCTGGGGGCAGGGCCCCTCTATTTGTTACCTCTGTTGTCTGCAGCAACTGGAGCAATCACCTTTCTGGAGAAGTTCACCTTGGTGGTTGATTTGTCTTGTAGCTCTTTTACCCTTGCTTGAAGGGCAGGAGTAGGTTGCTTATGCCACTTCTTCATATCTTCTCCATGGTCGCGTAGGTAATGCCACAAGGCAAAACGTGACGTGGTCTTACTGTTGTCACTTGTTCGAGCAGGAGGATGTCTTCTTTTGATAGCTGAGACGTTGGATGACACTGACTGGGAGGAAATCAAGTTGGCTATCCCCTCAAGTAGGCTGTTTTGGGAATTCTGTTCCTCATTGGATGTATCTGTTACCACCATGTATTCATCGGCATCAGGCATAATTGATAGTTTATCTATTATATCTTCTTGTTTGTTCTCCATTCTCTCCAGCTTTTCAGCTACTTTTTCAATGGCTGAAACACAAGCTCGTAGAGGGCTTAAATGTAACTCAAAGTCTTGAAGCTTATTAACCAACTCATTTATAAGGGGTCTTCTTTCCCCTCTGCCATACATAGCTGCAAATGTACTGGCGTACCTTTCTGGTGCAGTCTTTGTGAATGTACGCCACATATTTGGTGTACACCTGGCTCTCTCAGGATCATGCTCTTGGTTTGGCTCATCAGGAATGAAATCGGGGCTATGTAGCGTTTCCACCACAGCATATTCTCTCAAATAACGGATGCCTTCTTCCAAATCAGCCCATTTCTTCTTCTCGGGCATCAGATCGTCTTTGAAGGGGTATCTTTCTCTTACAGCTAACAACATCCTCTTCCAGAGGGTGAAGGCCTGGTTCTGGCATGTACTAATACCTCTGTCAATAGCTGAGTCCCTAGCAATGCCACCCAGTTGGCGAGCTTCTCTACTATCTAGCCACACACTGTTGGCCCCATTGTCCCAGCATCGAAGTAACCAAGTAGCAATAGGCTCATTTGGGTGGCGTGAGAAGTCTTTTCTCAGACTTCGAATTTCATTCATTTTCAGAGATCGATCCACAAAGGTAACAATATCTTGCTCACCTCTTGCTCTTCCAGGACTTCTTGCCCTTGTAGGTGTTGGTGATCGTGGTCTTACTGAGGGCCCCTCCCCTGGACTCAGAGGTGCTTCTCTTGGACCTTGGAGCCACTCCTCTGGACCTCTTTCCTCCTCTGTCTTCTCTTCTAACTGAGTCGAGATTCGCTTTGTTTTCCGTCCTCTTACAGGGGCAACTGACATCGATTGTGGTGCCTCTTGTGGTTGATCAGGTTGGTCGGTTCCAATGCTCTCATCCTCCAGTTCAGCTTGGAGGGTGTGTTGTTGAGATTGAAGATTGTTGAGTTTGGATTGCAGGGAGTCTATTTCCATTCGGAGGGCATCTCTCTGAATTTCAGAAGCTCTCTCTCTCTCTCCAGGATAGTATTAAATAAGGCCCGATAAGCATTAGCCAGGCCCCAAATCATATGTGCCTCCTCAGAACTGACCAAACCGCAACATTCCTGCCTTAAATAGCTGTTTAGACTCTCAGGGTCTTTCAGGTGTTCTGGAGTAAAGTTCCATGAGACTGAAGATTTCCATCTGTCTAAAGTCTTTCCCAGACCTCTCCACACTCCCTGCCACTCAGTATTCTCTGGTTTTGGGGAGGACATCTTCAAAATATAAATAATGAGCAATACATTCAGGGAGATTAGTAATGCGACTAGGTGTTCATTCAAAAACTGCATTACAGGCTGAAAGGTGAGACTGGAAACCTTAAAAAATCCCAGTCCTGTAAAATTGGCAGCTGTCTCCGGAATTGTAAGCCACATGGTACAAACGTGCCAGGTCCATGTTTTCATTTGATTGTATAAGCCGATTGCTCCATAGAGCAAGGTGGCAAGCTTAATTAACGCCCAGTATGTTTTGAGCATTAGGAAAGAAGAGGCAGCAGCATGCAGCCCTTTAAGAGTAAGTTTCACTACAGAAAACATTTTTTTTTTTTTTTTTTTTACAGAGGCAAGATAGTAAAGCTCAGAGTTTACAAATATCCTACGATACTGGCAGTCTGCCTGGAGTTTTCAAGGTCACGTTTTCAGAGAGTAGCGGTGAAACAGATAAGCTTTACCAACGGAACTCTCCGAGAGCAGAGAGTCTAAACAGCTAGAAAGCAACTGTTGCCCGCATTCTCCACCAAAAATGTCAACGGTTTATGGGCTGGTCCGGCCCAGTTCCGTGACCAGCAGGGCAGAGGGATCTGCGGATCCGCGCCTCTGGGAAAGGGGAAGCAGGGGACCCCAAAATACTTGAAAACAACAGCACTGATCTGAGGTGGAACAAATGATTTTACTAAATATAGTAGAGAGAGAGAGAGAGAGAGAGAGAGTCTGTTTGAATTGTATAGACCTCACCACAATGCTGGGGTGAGAAGTGCAGTCCAGTTGAGTGACTGAAGTACAGACGACGAAGTGCAGATGGCGAAGCGCAGATAGCAGCGAAGCGCAGACAGCGAAGCGCAGACAGCGAAGAAGGAGGATCAGGTGACCTTGCTTGGAGTTATATCCCCTTGCTGACCGCAAAGTCTCCTGGGGAAATATAGCTCCTCTCCGATGGACGAACACCCGGCAGACACCAAACCCCACCCCCAATGCATCACATGATGTTATGGTGTAGAATACTGACGACCAAAAATCATAAAACCATGACGCCAGGCTTTGGGACTTATTTGACGTATTCATCTTAAGTTCATTATCCCATGCAGTCCCCAGTTAAATTCAGTTTTATTTTATGGAAATGTTGAAAAGTTAGAAAAGGGACTTCCATGGAAAATTATTCAGAGCTGAGGTCTCCAGAGATTTGACCTAGATATAGGTCACAGCATATGGTAAAACAGTATGAAATGCTAAAGCTGTGTCTGTTGAAGCTGAAAAAAATAGGAAAAGAAACTATCTGCCTGTACCTACTCTTCCATTTGAAAAATAACAAACACGCAAACAAACAATAACAACAACAACACATGAAAAAGCCATGAAGGAGACAAGGGAATATTTATACCACAAATGGGATATTGTATAATCTTCCTCCACCTGGTTCCCTAACATCAGGGAATCAGGAGGCAACAGAGTCCCGTAAGATTAATACAGCATGCATCAGCTGCCAGATTCTCTGATACTGCACAGCTGTTCCGCATCATACCTCCAGCATAGTCTACCTACGCTTACTCAGTGAGTTCAGGTTGTCATGGTTTTACGTTTTTTGGTTTTTAGTATTCCACATCAACACA